>JARACY010000053.1:0-177123 GCA_029255725.1 Scrobipalpa atriplicella
GTGGTAAAAAGAGGCTCATATTGCCTTCCCCGCAAGGCACATGAGTATTGTAAGCGTGTATGTTTTATTGCTATCTGGTTTGAAGGTCACGGGATGGAGAGGCATTGAACTATCTGTCGCAGCCGGAAGAGGGGCCGATGACTGATGAGCACGAGGGTATAGGGTTGGCAGAACAAAAAGAAAATTGGCTACTTTCCAACTAGTCAAATCAGCAACTTTTTATGAAATGTCAAAAACGCTTTTTTGTATGAAAATAGTAAATTATGACGTCACATTTTAGTAAATACTGACTAATCAAATCAATAACTTATATACTTTTAATTCGATTATTAAAATCTAAATGTGCATTTTTTTTTATGATGAATGAAATCGACAATATTTTTAGCCATTAGTTTTAAGTATAAACGTTTTGAATTTTTTAAGCTACCTAGTCAAGTACCCAATTGCGTGAAGAAAAGTAAGAGTGATGCTGATTGTAGTGTAGTGTAAATTCAGGATAAAATCCAGTCATTAATTTATTGTAGTCAGATCATGATAGATAGCTTGCTTGCCCACACTTTCTCTCCTAGGAGGGATCATTGAACTATTACTGTACGTAGTATAATATAGGCCAATGGGATCCTATAATTATCATAACTTTTCTCCAGTGTGAAGTTTCTTGCTGTTTTCCGACAGTGTGTGGAGAATTTCAGAGCCATTTATATACTTCTGGTTGAGCTCACTCGTCGTCTCCATCAGCTAAGAAGCAGACTCATTGAGTACACGAAATAATTAAAATCATCACCTTAAAAAATCCTGTCATATTTTCTCATAGTTGACAACCCTGCACGCGTGAAATATTTCTGCAAACGCGTTACGTGTCTCATTGCGGCGCGTTTCTGCTGCGTATTTCTCGTATTTGTGATGCCTTGGGTATCGTGAAAATATTTTTAAATGCATCTTTTTTTATGAAAGTTTATTCGAGGACAAAACATACATGAATCAAACCTAAGCAGTATTCACTCTTATAATAAAAAAGTATAGAAATATTATACTACGCTGGCTCATTTTGCGACTAGGTAATGGTGTCGAAATTAAGGTACATAATTAGGTACTTTCTCAGACGTTTATCACATTTAAAAGCTTAAACAACTACCTAATTGAAATATCAAGGACGGCTAAGTAAGGTATTAATTTTCAGTAAAATTCTTAGTAGACATGCAGACACAGAAGGAATTTTTAAATAGACCTACAAAATATTCTTCAATTTTCATGCCTCGAATCGAAAAGAAAAAGAAGAATTTTCATGCATAACTTTTTCATTTTAACTTTTATATTTTGATCAGGAATAAAAATATACTGCCAGGAATTTTTCAAAATGTTTTGGGAAATTAATCAGTGAAAGTTGTTATGATTGAGTAGCCGAGGCCATTGAAAACTAAAGCAAGCATATGAATAGATCTCTGTTGAGATTTTTCTCATGACAAAAAAAAAACACAGCAATAAAATGACAACCATCCTTCGTCCTTTCAGTTTCCGGACACAAACCAATTTGCACGTCTAATCAAATGATGGACCCAGTGATCGGCCAAAAACCCTCGAGGGGTTCTGGCCACTGACCGAGGGTACATGATAAATGTGGCCTTGAAGATGATGTTGATATGGTTTTGACACCTACAGGGATAAGGGTTCGGAGATGAGTGGAAAAAACAAGCAGCGGACTGGTTATGTTTGCTTAAAAATATTTTGTACTGAGTGCTTGAAAACTGAACAATGTTTGCCAAACAATATGGGTCCTAAAAAAGGTGGTAGATTATTTAACTACTGTGAAATTAAATTTCATTCATTGTTTTTGTTATTTTGTTTTATTCATTGTTAGTTATCTCATACAAAACGTATTGCTTCACCAAATACATTCAGCTAAATTGTAAGTTTGCCTTTAACTTTTTTAGTTTATTCTAATATCATCTTGAATCCTATAGGATGTGGTAAAATTTGCAGCTTTGTGCAATTTTTTAAAGTATCATTCTATACAGCAGCTACTTGTTTTTTTGTTTTTTTGCGGCCAAAATTAGCTCCTAATTATATAATCATCATTAACCTAGGTACTTATCATCATACATAAATCTGTATTCTATCTGCAACTTCCTAAAGACATTAGAACCCTAATATTCTTCTTAGAACAGTCGCAAAAAGTCAAAATTGACTACCTTATAAATGATTTAGGACTTCCAGTCCAGGTCCATTAAAACAATTATCGGTCTGAAAAAACTCAGGCCAAGCTTAGTAATTACCATTTTTTTTTACTTACGGACAAATATAAGTCAAATGTACAATTACGGACCGAAATCACGTGTTCGCTGCGCAAGCGCAACGTTCCCGCATCGAGATTAGGAGGAGTTTACACTGAAATTTTATGAGAAAACTCGTGTCATCGAGTTCTACAAGTTGCATGAGATTTGTTCACAATTAAGAAACTTAATAAAATGATTCATTTCCCCATATACAATCAAAATGACCACCTCGATCAGACAGGGATGTATCGGGAATATTCGGGAAGCCAATTTTTTTTCCTGTTCTTGAAAGAATTTCTTTGTGAAAGTTGTTTTGTGAACTGATAGCACTGAGTTTGCGGAGGAAAATCTCCCTTACATTACACCCTGTATTTTTAGTGGTAAACAGAAATTAAATACTTACAATTTACAAGTACCTACTTGATGCATTATAAAAATGACACCAGTTTACTTAGGTATATTTGTTTTACTCGAAAATACGGGGTGTCATTTTTATAATGCAATAAGTAAGATTGTAAAATAATATAAAGGATTGTATTTTATGAAGTAGACGAAATAGATTTGTGTACAGCTTCCGCATATTTTAATGACGATTAAGTACCTAAGTACTGGACACTGATAGATTTTGATTAAACTATGAATAAGAATTGAAAGCTAGATTATAGGTAGATTTTGCTTATTTGTTGCATCAGGTACAGGCTCAAAAAATGGCTATGTCGTTAAACAAGATTCAAAAATATGTGAACGCATCTTTAGCACGCTTAGGCTGTATCAATAACACTTAGAATGTAACCTTGGATCCTGGTAGAGGACAAAACCTCGTTTTTGCCTGCGTTTTTGTATCAACACAATATTGTCTCAAGTTGTATGGAATACATTATCAGCGGTCGATGCCTTCTACACACAATGTGTGATAAATTACTTCTACAGGCCTGGTGCAGTAGAACTTAGAACTATTTTTGGGCGTTTTTTTTTTGGTGTTTTGTGTTATTGTTTGGTACATTTTTAGGTAAGGCTGTGCCTTAATGATGGGATAAGGGCAAGGGAATAATGATGATGATGATAAGGCTACAATTATACAACAATCGCTAATGTAGACATTTGGACAAGTCGATAGTGCCATGTGCAAAAAATACGTATTTCACGAGATATAACTTTTTACGATGTAGCACTAGAATCGCGGTATGATTGCTGTAAAACATCATTATGTTACTTTAGAAGTGTGCGTTGCCCTGACTTAGAATTTCCTGAAACCGTAGTTATTTTTTTCTTCACCGGATTAATCAGGCGACATGGTGCGGAGAATTTATGTGAAGAAAAAAATAACTACGGTTTCAGGAAATTCTAAGTCAGGGCAACGCACACTTCTAAAGTAACATAATGATGTTTTACAGCAATCATACCGCGATTCTAGTGCTACATCGTAAAAAGTTATATCTCGTGAAATACGTATTTTTTGCACATGGCACTATCGACTTGTCCAAATGTCTACATTAGCGATTGTTGTATAATTGTAGCCTTATCATCATCATCATTATTCCCTTGCCCTTATCCCATCATTAAGGCACAGCCTTACCTAAAAATGTACCAAACAATAACACAAAACACCAAAAAAAAAACGCCCAAAAATAGTTCTAAGTTCTACTGCACCAGGCCTGTAGAAGTAATTTATCACACATTGTGTGTAGAAGGCATCGACCGCTGATAATGTATTCCATACAACTTGAGACAATATTGTGTTGATACAAAAACGCAGGCAAAAACGAGGTTTTGTCCTCTACCAGGATCCAAGGTTACATTCTAAGTGTTATTGATACAGCCTAAGCGTGCTAAAGATGCGTTCACATATTTTTGAATCTTGTTTAACGACATAGCCATTTTTTGAGCCTGTACCTGATGCAACAAATAAGCAAAATCTACCTATAATCTAGCTTTCAATTCTTATTCATAGTTTAATCAAAATCTATCAGTGTCCAGTACTTAGGTACTTAATCGTCATTAAAATATGCGGAAGCTGTACACAAATCTATTTCGTCTACTTCATAAAATACAATCCTTTATATTATTTTACAATCTTACTTATTGCATTATAAAAATGACACCCCGTATTTTCGAGTAAAACAAATATACCTAAGTAAACTGGTGTCATTTTTATAATGCATCAAGTAGGTACTTGTAAATTGTAAGTATTTAATTTCTGTTTACCACTAAAAATACAGGGTGTAATGTAAGGGAGATTTTCCTCCGCAAACTCAGTGCTATCAGTTCACAAAACAACTTTCACAAAGAAATTCTTTCAAGAACAGGAAAAAAAATTGGCTTCCCGAATATTCCCGATACATCCCTGTCTGATCGAGGTGGTCATTTTGATTGTATATGGGGAAATGAATCATTTTATTAAGTTTCTTAATTGTGAACAAATCTCATGCAACTTGTAGAACTCGATGACACGAGTTTTCTCATAAAATTTCAGTGTAAACTCCTCCTAATCTCGATGCGGGAACGTTGCGCTTGCGCAGCGAACACGTGATTTCGGTCCGTAATTGTACATTTGACTTATATTTGTCCGTAAGTAAAAAAAAATGGTAATTACTAAGCTTGGCCTGAGTTTTTTCAGACCGATAATTGTTTTAATGGACCTGGACTGGAAGTCCTAAATCATTTATAAGGTAGTCAATTTTGACTTTTTGCGACTGTTCTAAGAAGAATATTAGGGTTCTAATGTCTTTAGGAAGTTGCAGATAGAATACAGATTTATGTATGATGATAAGTACCTAGGTTAATGATGATTATATAATTAGGAGCTAATTTTGGCCGCAAAAAAACAAAAAAACAAGTAGCTGCTGTATAGAATGATACTTTAAAAAATTGCACAAAGCTGCAAATTTTACCACATCCTATAGGATTCAAGATGATATTAGAATAAACTAAAAAAGTTAAAGGCAAACTTACAATTTAGCTGAATGTATTTGGTGAAGCAATACGTTTTGTATGAGATAACTAACAATGAATAAAACAAAATAACAAAAACAATGAATGAAATTTAATTTCACAGTAGTTAAATAATCTACCACCTTTTTTAGGACCCATATTGTTTGGCAAACATTGTTCAGTTTTCAAGCACTCAGTACAAAATATTTTTAAGCAAACATAACCAGTCCGCTGCTTGTTTTTTCCACTCATCTCCGAACCCTTATCCCTGTAGGTGTCAAAACCATATCAACATCATCTTCAAGGCCACATTTATCATGTACCCTCGGTCAGTGGCCAGAACCCCTCGAGGGTTTTTGGCCGATCACTGGGTCCATCATTTGATTAGACGTGCAAATTGGTTTGTGTCCGGAAACTGAAAGGACGAAGGATGGTTGTCATTTTATTGCTGTGTTTTTTTTTTGTCATGAGAAAAATCTCAACAGAGATCTATTCATATGCTTGCTTTAGTTTTCAATGGCCTCGGCTACTCAATCATAACAACTTTCACTGATTAATTTCCCAAAACATTTTGAAAAATTCCTGGCAGTATATTTTTATTCCTGATCAAAATATAAAAGTTAAAATGAAAAAGTTATGCATGAAAATTCTTCTTTTTCTTTTCGATTCGAGGCATGAAAATTGAAGAATATTTTGTAGGTCTATTTAAAAATTCCTTCTGTGTCTGCATGTCTACTAAGAATTTTACTGAAAATTAATACCTTACTTAGCCGTCCTTGATATTTCAATTAGGTAGTTGTTTAAGCTTTTAAATGTGATAAACGTCTGAGAAAGTACCTAATTATGTACCTTAATTTCGACACCATTACCTAGTCGCAAAATGAGCCAGCGTAGTATAATATTTCTATACTTTTTTATTATAAGAGTGAATACTGCTTAGGTTTGATTCATGTATGTTTTGTCCTCGAATAAACTTTCATAAAAAAAGATGCATTTAAAAATATTTTCACGATACCCAAGGCATCACAAATACGAGAAATACGCAGCAGAAACGCGCCGCAATGAGACACGTAACGCGTTTGCAGAAATATTTCACGCGTGCAGGGTTGTCAACTATGAGAAAATATGACAGGATTTTTTAAGGTGATGATTTTAATTATTTCGTGTACTCAATGAGTCTGCTTCTTAGCTGATGGAGACGACGAGTGAGCTCAACCAGAAGTATATAAATGGCTCTGAAATTCTCCACACACTGTCGGAAAACAGCAAGAAACTTCACACTGGAGAAAAGTTATGATAATTATAGGATCCCATTGGCCTATATTATACTACGTACAGTAATAGTTCAATGATCCCTCCTAGGAGAGAAAGTGTGGGCAAGCAAGCTATCTATCATGATCTGACTACAATAAATTAATGACTGGATTTTATCCTGAATTTACACTACACTACAATCAGCATCACTCTTACTTTTCTTCACGCAATTGGGTACTTGACTAGGTAGCTTAAAAAATTCAAAACGTTTATACTTAAAACTAATGGCTAAAAATATTGTCGATTTCATTCATCATAAAAAAAAATGCACATTTAGATTTTAATAATCGAATTAAAAGTATATAAGTTATTGATTTGATTAGTCAGTATTTACTAAAATGTGACGTCATAATTTACTATTTTCATACAAAAAAGCGTTTTTGACATTTCATAAAAAGTTGCTGATTTGACTAGTTGGAAAGTAGCCAATTTTCTTTTTGTTCTGCCAACCCTATACCCTCGTGCTCATCAGTCATCGGCCCCTCTTCCGGCTGCGACAGATAGTTCAATGCCTCTCCATCCCGTGACCTTCAAACCAGATAGCAATAAAACATACACGCTTACAATACTCATGTGCCTTGCGGGGAAGGCAATATGAGCCTCTTTTTACCACTTTTTTTATTTTCAAGGGTCATCCCTTTAACTTTTACTTTAACTTCCATGCTGGACTGGGAGTGATAGATAAACATAGAATGTGCCAGCTGCATCTCCTCCCGGGCATGCTGTAAAAACCAGCTACGGGATTTGAGGGTTTCAGTGTATTGCAACTTAGGCGATGGGCTGACAACCCGTCACTATAGCAATATACATAATTATCTTTAATAACCCTCAAAACTTGTCAGACGTGGCGGAACGACCTTTGGGTCGTTTTCGCTCTGCCTACCCCATTAGGGATAAAGGCGTGATTATGTGTATGTATGTATGTATCCCTTTAAGGATAGTATGTCACTGTTTTGATGTCATTCCCTCTCAAATCTCAGTCTAGCATACTACCCATATTTGTGGTAGTATGGCCATTACGACATCACAGGCTTGCCTCTGGATAATTCTGGCTTAATTGAGTTCTGTCTGACCAAATAAGGCTCCGAATAACTCGCTGTTCCGTGAACTCACTCCATCGTCGACCCTGTCTAGAGTAAAAAAAATAAAACATTGTTTTTAGGTTATTTCCTTCTAGTTACCGTAATACACTGAAAAGTTAAGAACCTATCAATAAACGAGCTAGAAATCGAAGCCAGTAAACTACCACCTTGACTCTGGCTCGCGCCAACATTTCTAACGAATGGACCTGCAAGAGCCGAACGCAATGCAGTGACCTAGATACACTTTAGGCTAGACTATACACGATAAAACTTCACTTTAGTACCCATTTTTTATTGATATTGGGCTTGCTTTGATTCTAGTCTAGGTCAGAAACGACAGAGTCGACGATGGAGCGAGCTCACTCAGAAGATGCCTGTTTACTCTATAACGTTCAAAATTGAACCAATTTACTTTTTCTGAGAAACATGGATCGAGATGGAATTAATTAAGGATTTTCCGTCGAGATTTTTGAATAAATATAGGCAGACAACATTACAGATTTTTGTAACACCTTGAAAGTCGAGACTTGGCGGAATCACGGAACTGCTATCAATCATAGTTTGAGGCGCCTGCGAATATGATCGTAGCAATGATAAATGACGAGTGGAGGTGGCACCGTGTCGGGTCGGGTTCCTAGCTCGTTAGGAAGAGATCTGTTTTGAATGTCAAGCTTAGTATGTGCTCAGAAAAAGTTAGGGATAGCAAATCGTCTTTATGTTCATCTTCTAGAATAATAATAATCCTCTCACCCGAATTTTGGTGACGCCAGCCATTCTCTTAGTGATCAGCCATCAGCGCTGGACTTTATTGTGAGCAACACACAGTGTGAGTGGACAGACTGAATGACACGAACGACCATACAGAAATTAGGCTCAGGACCGGCTATTTTCATGCCCATCCGACGGCATCGATTATTTTACTTTTCGGACAATCAGGTGATCAGCCTGTAATGTCTTAACCGATAAACTCGAATAACACCCAAGTCGTTGTTTTCCACCGGAAATCCAACCCAGGTCCTCCGGATCGAGAGCCCATGGCTCAGATATCTAGACCACCACGGAGTCAGTTAGCATCTTCTATAATAAAATCTTATTTAACGGATTTAGCTAGAATATAAGACAACATTTCTTAAGAAGAATCTTTAATATTCTGCTTCGAGGAATCCTCGACAGATTCATGAGTATTTTAATGTAGCAACATTTACGCATGGTGAAACTATATTAACTTAAGAAATTAAAAATAAGGAGAATTGAAATAAAATCTGGGAAAAATTCTAAATACATAGCTCGTATTTATAAAGCGATCTCAAGATTGAGAGCAATATTAAGTATGGATTTGACAAATCATTTGGTACTGTAATGACATTTCTGATACGGACTCAAACTCGCTGTCACTCTTGAGAGCTGATAATAAATACGGGCCATAAAGTCATGCCTTGCTTGCTTGCAGTCATGCTTGCAACCTACGACTTGCAACTGAACAATATTTTCCAAATTAACTTGTGTTTTGAAAATCGAATGGTAGAATTACCTCATTTCGGTTTTTAGGTTTATACCTGATGACACTTTAAATTCGATCTGCTGGCTTTTATACTTAGGAACAGCATACATCACTACTGGGTACAATGTAGGTACATACAATAACCTCGTGAGTGAGACAAATCTGTTGCTAGGCACTTCAATCATATCGTAACCGGCAAAAGGACATCGCCCACTCATACTAATATATATAATAGTCCGTCTGTCTGTCTGTCTGTCGCCCCTGTATATAATAGTCCGTCTGTCACTCAGTCTGTCCTGTTACCAACAAATTCGGCTACAAATTCGCCAATCATCTTATTTACACAGACGTGAATAAATTATTTTTTTATTGCACAGTCAGTGCACTCAACGATCATTGGTTTGACTTTCAAACATTCGAGCTGTCTAACATTGCACTTGGCCATTTTAAGCTATTTACGACCTTGTGGTTAGAGTTGTAAAGTTTATAATGGAGTGGAGTAGAGAGAGATGGGCAGTGTTGTGGCCATTTTCAGTTTGACGAGGTCTTGACTGACCCAAGGGCAAGAATACGAATTGCTGGCTAGCTCCATCAATTTATACTTCTTAACATTATTTTTTATCTGTATTTCTACCAGGCAGAGTTCTATGACAGGGTGGAAGTCAGTTTCCTTTAAAATTCTTTTAGCCTACTCTACTAACATAAATCAAAATATTATGATCGTAAAAAAATGCTTACAGCTTCTAATAAATATGACTTGCATATGAGTTCCTTATTGCATAATAATAAGTGCAGATTTCTAGTATTATTAAACTCAGACTAGACAATTCACAGGTCGCAGTAGCTGTTGGGCTGAAATGACCAACCTCTTCTGTTCAAATCATAATCATAGACTAGACAAAAACGCCTTCCAGGCTTCTTGGAGTAATTAATATCTTTGACTGGGTCGATTACGTAGTAGACATAATTAAAACGTTAGTACCTAAACAATTGAATCATTGAATGTTACTTGATAATTTGCTTTGTCTAGACTTGAAAACCTGTAAGGTAACCTAATTATTTAATGTGTAGGTTGTTAGTATGTATTTAAGGATATGCCCAAATAAGCCTTAAATATCCCTCTGAAAGCCTTAAAATAACTGCTTTAAATTACTGCTCCTGGGGCATGCTTTCAGCTTTCGGTCGTGTCGTGGGAGTAAAAGTAGCTACCGATATTGTTTTTCTTTCAAACAACGTAACGTTACAAGGCCAAGTCTTAGGCCCGTATTTACAATCAGCTCTCAAGAGTGACAGCGAGTTTGAGTTCCTATCAGAAATGTCATTTCAGTACAAAACGGTCTTTCAAATCCGTACTTAGTATTGCTCTCAATCTTGAGATCGCTTTATAAATACGAGCCTTAATATTTGACATCAATAAATTAATGTAATTATTTCTATTTGTTTCAGATCTAAGGAACACCAGCGAAGAAATCCTATGAATCGAAAATCTAAAATCAGCTGTAGTTTTAATCAAAAGTAATAATTAGCTTTAAATATGCCGCCATAGTTCAAATATAATCGCTGCCATTTGATAATAGTGTAGATGTAGAGTAGTTTTCACTTTAACCGGTTAAATTTAGTGGTAAAAGTGGAGAATATCACTGCCAAGAAGAACACCGGGTTTACCCCGGTCACCGATCGGTAAGTTTTATTATTTTTTTCATGTATAATACAGGGTGTAAAAAAAAGTACTACGTTCCTTTAAACTACATGTTCTACTGATGATACCAAACAACTTTCTCAAAGAAGAAATTTTTTTTCTGGAAAAAAAAAATTTGCCTTTTCCATACAAAGATGCTCTCCGGGATCTGTAGTTTTGTATGGACAAGTCAAAATTTTATTTCGAGCTAAAATTTTTGTTTTTTTGGGAAAGTTGTTTGTTATCATTAGTAGAACACGTGGTTTAAAGGAACGTAGTAATTTTTTTTTACACCCTGTATATTGTCTTTTATAATAGTTATTTCATAGGTATAACAATTATTATAATATGATGTAGTCGCGATCTATAGTTGATATAAAATATCTTTGACCATTTCTACTGTCGCAAAAATGACAAATTAATCTACTTAAAATTAAAACGTGTAGAGTTGTACTAGCAGGACCCTACACTTGGCAACGACATCATAGGCTTTTTTGTGAACATGCTGAGCCAAGCAATGCCACCAAAGATGTGGTGTGTCTGGTAGACTCTTCAACGTACTACCTATCGTGGCTTAGCTTGCGAGATCTTTCTCTCCGGTGAAACCAAGCAGAGTGCTATAATAGTCAATAGCAATCCTTCACAAAAAAATATATATTTTAGTGATTTAATATTTAAAAGAATTAAGCTCAAATGTATAACAATAACCAAATCAATAAAAAACCAACATACTAATCAATCTAACTGATGTAGGGTATAAAACCGCCAAACTGAAATGGGAGTGGGCCGGACATGTTTGTCGGATGCACCCGGATCGATGGGCTAAGATCGTCACAGAAAATTGGGTACCTCAAGGCGGATTTCGGCGCAGAGGTAGACCCCGAAAAAGATGGCGCGACGATCTGGACGCCTATCAGAAAAACTGGACTGAAGTTGCATTGGACCGTGACAAATGGAAGACCGCGGGGGAGGCCTTTGCCCAGCAGTGGGATCTTACGGGCTAGTTATAATAAATAATAACTAATCAAACAACAATTACGAAGCTTTTTAAACGACTCCAAAACAAAGGAGGAGGTTCTCAATTCGGTTGTATGTTTTATTCATTATTAATGAGCCATACAGCCCGTCAGTTGTTTTATTCAGCTTGTCATGCACTGTCATACAACAATGTAAAAGGCAATGCAAGACGTTTCATGATTTTAACACACTGGATTTAGTGATGTCAAAAATCAACTCAATATAAGTTTAGTCATAATCCGGTCCTGTCAATTGCCGAAAAGGAATATGAGCTTAATGCGAGTATACGAAATACAAGTTGCATACTTACAGAAGGAGGCTTATAGGCTTTTCCGTTGTGATGCTAATTAATATTGACAAAGCTTTATTTATTGCAGAAGATAATTGGTTTTACCACTGTTATTTATAAGTATCGCTATGATATTTTTACTAAAAGATTACTTTATCTACGAGTAATTACGAGTAACGGTACCTATTTACTTACATACTTACTGAACGACTTAGACGGTGGTAGAGAAGTTTCTACTTTTGAAAATTGTAGTGTCAGTTTGATATTTATTTCTGAGATCATCCTCAATATTGGTGAGACGCCTTTTAATTAGCCGGTGAAGGTCTGCCTACTCCGTTAAGGATAGATACAGAAGTGAATTTATGTATGTGACTCCACCGTGATCTAAGTCATCCGATGATTCATTCGATTCATTATCGATTATTAAAATCGAAATCGACGATCCAGCCAGCGACGAGTTGCAGTACTTAATAAAACAATTGAATTGCGTCCAATTTACTATTGTTAAATTGCTAAAGTGCTATGCAATACAAAGATGGAATAGTTTATAGGAAGATGATTCATATTATGTAACTTTACAATTTGAATACTATTTCTGGGACGACAGTTCAATGATATTGAAATCCTGTCAATTCCTACCAGCTGTGATGTATGTAACTCGTGCATAAGATTTTCTTTTTTTTTAAATGATGGGTTTGCTCTAGACTCTAGTCCTTGTAAGAAAATCAGAGTCGACAATGGAGTCAACTCATCTAGAAGCCTAAAATGTAGGTATTTCAACACACCGACGGAACACAGCAAGGCTGAAGACTTATCCCCAGATAGTCGTTCTTCTTCGATAAGAAGAAGAGGTCTTTGGCCAACAGTGGTCACCCATCAATGAACCAACAGCCATCTCTCTCAATCGCAAACGCAGCTGCGAACAGCTGTTAAATGCTATAAATCACTCTATTAGAAGCAATCGCAAAAGACGCGATGTATAGTCGGTGAACTAAATACTATTGAATTTTCGTAGCTTTCAATACAGTCCTAGATAGTCAACTAACCAAGCCCTACGACCAGAGTGACAAAGATATTACTCTAAACATTCTGTTCATACAATATTTTAAGTTCAAATGCTCATAATAATAAATGTTTTGAACACGCGGCTTCCTCGTTCTGTCAAACAGCAGAATTTGCTATAATTCATGCTATTGGGGGCAATCGTTAAAGTCAATCTGTGTAGTCGTAACTCACGCTATCACCGGATGCCGACTTGGACATCGTTTGTAGTGGGTGCCATTCCCGAACTGGGTCAGAGGAGCTTCCTTTTTTGAACTTATCTGGATCTGAAATTGGCTTCTGATGACGTTACGAGATTGACGCTAGGAAGATATCCCGTGGTACTTCATTCTTACTTACCTACCTACATATCTACTACTTACTTCATTTCATATCTTCTAGGTGAAGAAATGGTATAGTTCAGGAAATATAATTTGAGCCGATTTGTCATGCAATTTGTACGTCAAATCGGCTCAAATTGTATTTCCTCAACTATACGTGGTCCCACCTCAAATCTATTAGTCATCTTTGCAGCCTAAACGCAAGTAAGTCGGTAAATTTGTACCCTAACGACGGACATACTACATTTTACTGCAGAAAAATACCTCTCACTGGAAAACTCATTTCTCCGCGAGGGGGAAAAATGATTCTTTCAAATCGCGTGTCATCCCGCCATACCTAAAGAAAACAAAATTACACAACACGTTTACATTGGCGTGCGTGTTATCTCATTTCCCGATGTGCCGACCTTTGCCGATTGCCTGCAAAACTAGGCCGACGGCTTCTGACCTTTTTGTTTACTGGCAACGTGGCAACACTAGCAGGAGCCGCTGCTAAAAAATAATATTCTAATGAATTATTTGGGTCGGATATTGGATGAGAACGGCCGAAGACCGAGCTGAGTGGCGTGCCATGGGAGAGGCCTATGTCCAGCAGTAGACTGGTCCAGGTTGATGATGATCTACCTATAACGTGTAACAGAAAGGGTATATGCATCGAGAAATGTGTGAATCTACCCATGAAACTGAACAACTTTCCCTAAGGAACATAGGTCGAAAAATGAAAAAGAAATTGTGACCTTTCATACAAAATACATCAGCTGATAGCGTATTTAGTATGGGAGGTCAATTTTTTTTTTTCGTATTTTGACCTATGTTCCTTAGGGAAAGTTGTTCAATTTCATGGGTACATTCACACATTTCTCGATGCATATACCCTTTCTGTTACACGTTGTATATGATATACCTACTCTGTCGAATAAATAATCCAGCATACATCGCGCAACCAGTAAACCATCATGGAACCATGGAGATCAACCCAGCCTAATAACCCCTTAAATAATGTAAAAAGTAGTTTTATTTGTTAAGATCATTTACATTTTTTTGCTTCCTAATAATTCCAATAAAAAATCAATAGAAGTACCAAAAGTATCTAGGAGAAAATAAAATACTTGTTCTGAATGTTCCAAACGATATATTGGGTCGATCTAAACTAGACGTTGCCCCTTCATAAAAAAGATCTAGTACACATTCGAATAGTGTTTATTTAAAGAATTCAATGAGATCATGGAATGCAGTGCAAATTCACATCCAGCGCAATTTGCATCTGTAAAAACTATGGGCCTTAGTTTTTGGGCTAGAAGTTATCTCTGCAAATCAGTACTAAAAACATCCGCCGGAAAACTTTCGAACATTGCATAAACTCAGCGACAAACACCATCTCTGGGCTCAGCAACAATACCGGGTTCAGCTTCCTACCACGTGTAAGGTACAGCTACCTACCGGGTGTAAGGTAAACCGTTATCCGGGACAGTATTTCTGGGTGTAAGGGACATTAATACTGGGTGTAAAGGACTCTAAAACTGAGTGTAAGAGACAGTCATACTACGTGTAAGGTACATTAAAACTGGGTGTATGGGACAGTAATACTGGATGAAAGGGATGGTAAAGCTAGGTGTAAGGGACAGTCAAGCTGGGTGTAAGGGACAATATTACTGAGTGTAAGGGACAGTATTACTGGGTGTAAGGGATGGTAAAGCTAGGTGTAAGACTGAAAAATGTACCTACTTTATCAGAATCAAAATTTGCTTCATAATTTTCATCTTATTATCTGAGAATAACGTATGAATGAATTCATTTTCCAATACTGGTAAAAATAATTAGATTATTATTATTCTGACAAATTAAATGAAAATTATGATATTTATGACTCATCAACTTCTTACTATTGGCCGATAAGTACAATCATGGAGTAATACTTATAATATATACTAAAGTACGCAATAGAACCATACAATGCTTAAAAATTGAAATTAAAAAAAAAAATATGTAAAGACTTTAAAAGAATAAATAAAAATAAAATGTCCAAAATTATCGGGACGTGAAACAAAAACGTTCTAAAAAGCGTTGGCAGTTACAATTTATTTTATCCAAGTTTAAAATATGGAATAAAGTAGCGCACATAATATACTCAACGTATTTTTTTTTATTAAACACGCAAAACAAAATGCATGCGTTCCAAAGTCATAAGTTTAGAATCGCTTTAAACTTCCAACTCGTCAAAAAGGGCGAGTTATGTTTTTGCAATCGTCAAACCATTTCTGGCCTTCGAACACTCGATCGAGGTCTGTTTTGCTGTACCTTTTAGATTTAGTGGGCCCTTTTTGCAGCGCGTGACTCGCGCTGCTGGTTCGTCAAAAGGATATCCATGATACTCTCCGGATGATGTTCATCCATAGCCAGTGATTCCAGATCATCCAGCTGTAAGGGAAAATACCGATATGTTAGGGGTTCTAGAGCTTAACATAACTAGACAACGAACATTCGGACCATAAGTTGGTGTTCAGTTTCATTGACATATATTTACATATACATAATAAATGTAATGTAATCTACTAACGTCTGGTTCCCCAATCAACGTGTTGGCCATGTAGGGACATTTCAGCACTCGCCTCCAGTAAAGCTTCTCCATGGGAGTGTCTACTCCTAGTCCTATGCACCGGATGTCATGGTCCTTCCAGTATTGGATTTCACACCTTAAATATACATTAATTATAAATATCGAGAGCGTAGCGAGTGCGGGATTTCATGTTATATTAACGTAAATAGCGAGATTTGCGATCGCGAAATATAGCATTACTGATTATGATTAGATGTATTAATTTATACATACACGTTATTATTGTCATATTGAGAGGAGGAAACTTGTATACCTGCAAATCGGTGAGAAAACTTTGACACCGTGCTTCAGAAGTTGTGTTTCTTGTAGTGGCGCCATCTATCGGCTACAGAAGCACAGCGCAGACCACAAAGTTTATAGTGGTTTTGTGTGCGTGTTGCCGCCTTAGTCAAGCCAGTTCGTGCACCACCGGTCGGCGGGGGGCGGTAAGATTTCGGTGCGGGGGTGGAAGTGCGCCTTTTTTAGCGTTAGCTTAACTATATACTATGCTCTTTGACAGAAGTATACTTACAGGCTAGCCACATCCTTGTGCATTAAAACCGCGCTGATGCCGCACCAACGCACAGCACGCCGCCAGAGGATAGCTTGTGTCATATCCATGCCTCGAATAAAGGAACGCATCGTCGTGTTAAGTCCATATCTGAATTAAGAAAACAGACTTAAGGTAACTGCAGACACTACCGACTGCAGACACTAGCTAAGACATTTAAGATGAACCAATGAGATTACCTAAAAGAAAAATTATGCTCATGTAATTTGCTGTCTATTAATTGATAAAAAAATCATCAAAATTATTGGAAAAATAATCATTTATATCAAGGTGGCGATGTTGGTAATACTGAGGGTCAATTTTCGACAACCTTTACCGAGGTACTTACCGAGGGTAGGCACTCAGCTACACTCGGTAATAGGTTCTCACACTAAACTTTTACTGAGTGTTGTAGTTGCTTGGAATGCATGGCAGCCATCTTATGTCGGTAAACAAGATGGCCGCCGTCGGCGGATAGAGGTAGTAGTAGGGGTATGCTCGAAGAAATGTCAAAATTCATGATTTATTCTGCTATGAATCTTGTATTGATCATTGACAAACGATTGTTTGGTGGTTACTAGACAATCGATTGATGAATTGACGATTCAAAGCTGGAGGGACAGTAATGCTGGATGTAAGGGACAATAGTGATGGGATGGGTGTAAGGGACAGTAATGCTGGGTGTAAGGGACAATAATCGGGTCTTACCGGCATCTATACAGGGTATTACCGTCATTTATACAGGATAATATCAACATCTATTAATACCTGAGGTTTGTTGGCACTGTTTTGCCGTCTTCGTCGGGTTCTGTAGTTCTGGAATATGGCTGATATTTCAACACCCCCACCATTTCCGGGTCCACGCGCCGTAACTATCAACATCAATATTATTTATAACATCATCCGCTAGAAATAATAGTCATCCTAACCGATTTTCGGTGACGGCGGCCAATCTCCCAGAGATCGGCCAACTGCGCGGGACTAGTTTTCAGTGCCCAAATGTTCATGCACGCTTGCTTGTTTGATTGCATGTAAGTTTGCTTGCATGCGTGCTTGCATGCTTGCTTAACATTTATTTGATTGAGACACATTATTTACCCTCTGCAAAGGCCAAAAACAAAATAAATTGCACTTTTGAAAGAAGATTTACTTGGATTTTAACATATTGGTAAGATAATGTTTTGGAATAAATATATTTGGAAAACTAGAGTGGTGGAATCAAGTGACATTTGGTTTTCGTCACTGTGGTAAAAAGTTGATCTGTGATATAAGTCAATGGTTAAATGAAAAAAAAGTAAAATAAAATTTAGGATTTTATTAAAATGGATTTTGTAGCTTCTGGAAAACGAAAAAAAGGAAAATAAAAAAAGTCGAATTGTAATTATGAAGTGAGTCGTTCGAAAATATAAAATTTAGGATGAAAATGTTTGTATTTTAGACCCAGAGGGCGCCACCGAGCTCATCGAACCGCCTTAAGCTTCTGACGTTCTACCTACCCGTAGGAGATGTTATGCAGGAGGTACCTTGTAAATTATCCAAGGGTTGGCTGCCACGATAGCAGCGTGTTTGTGCAAAGCTGGTTTTTGCATGAACAGGTTTAAAATTCCTTCTAAAATCTGAAAATTGAGAAATATTACTACTTTTAAAATATGTAGTGTGTGTTCACAATCACAAATCTTGCACGCTAAATTTGACCCACTTTCCGGTGTCCGATTGAGCTGAAATTTTGTATAGGTACTTATGTAAATCCGGTGACAATGCAATATTATGGTACCAATAAGCTGATGATGGAGCCAGCAGATATGCACTGAAACTCCATCATGGACAGTGTTATGGTAGCCAAATTTGGGTTCATTAGCTTTGTTATCTAGGGTACTTTATTTTACACATGATGATTGATGACGAGGGTCTTATGATGGAGCCGACAGATAGCCATTGGACTCCCTCGTGTAAAGTGCTAAGATAGCCGAGTTTGGTCTTATTAGTTTTGTTGTCTCGAGTACTTCCTATTACACATGACGATGAAGGTCTCATGATGGAGCTAACAGATAGCCATTGGAACTCCCTCATTGAAAGTGCTAATATAGCTGAGTTTGGGCACATCTTTTTTAGTCTTCAACCGATTGAGCTGAAAATACGCGTCTTGTTTGAATGACAATGTATCCTGTAATGTATGGTTAGATGTTTGATGTAACTCTAAATCCAACATGGAGAACTAGTTATTTCAATGAACTCGGCCACTATGTTACTTAACTAAAAAGTAAAAAATAAATTAAAAGTAGTTTTTATAAACAAGCTTTTATTTCTCTCGACAAGCTTTTAGAAGTACCTATTATATAAATTGTGTAATGAAGACGTCATAAGTTGATAGTAAAAATCCTATAGAGATGTTTAGTTTATTCTTTTTAGCGCATTTAAATAATAGCTTGTTTATAAAAAGTCTTTTTACTTTTAATTTATTGATTTCTAGCTAATAAAACCAGGCTGGCCGTACCAAAAATGTTTGGCTATTATGGCCGGGACATTACTGCTACATTGCATTGTATAGTCTGGCTGGAATTGCTTGCAATGTTGCCGGCCACTTTATTCCAGCCACATATTGAAGAAAAATGTTGCCCGTTTAGAAGCAGCCGTTTGATGATGATCTCTTATCGTGTGGGTTTCGAGTTTCGAGTCGATCGACCCGATGAACCCTGGTGTCAGAGCTTTTTAAACAGTCCCAACCAAACTGGGGAAAATCTCACAAAGTGATAAATTCACAAATAACAACTTTGTGTTCCCTCCCTGGGAATCGAACCCAGGACCTCCGGATTAGGAGCCCATGGTTCAGACCGCTAGACTACGGAGGCAGTTCTAAACCATAGAGATAGTTTTAATGATGATAATGATTACGATTGTATTGTAATGATGCAGATAATGTTACTTACCCTCGGGTCATTCTCCTTTATGTCAATCAGTATTTTAGCGTTGTTCTCCAGCAGAAAATCCACAGCGTCGTATAGGAGACACAAGTTTTCGGATTGGTACTTCTGTCTGCAATATTTAGTTAACGTATATAGGTACATATATAAATTCACGCATTTCTAAAGTCCAAAACACACACAAGCGACGTAAGGCGAAGGCGCGGCGCAGGCTCATACATTTCGTAACGTAAGGCGACGGTAAGGCGTGCGAAATGTATAAGCGAGCGGCGGCGCCGCGCCTTCGCCTTACGTTCGCCTTACGCCGCTTCTGTGTTTTGCGCCTAATGGGGTAGGCAGAACGAAAACGACCCAAAGGTCGTTTCGCCACATCTAACAAGTTTTCAGGGTTATTATCATTACAGATGATAATTTAAAGCGGTATTGCTATAGTGACTATATTTATGCCATAAATACTAAATTTTGTTTGTTTTTCGTATCGATGAGAAGGGGTTGGAACATGTTTCCACACAATCTACTAAAAAAGACGGCACTCAAACCCCTTTGTCACTCGCCTGTTAGGATGCTTAGTAGCCACATTGAGATGCTGTATGGCCTCGAAATTGACCTGGCTGACGTCAGGCAGATACACGTCTGTCAGCCGGTCCAGTCCCATGTCGTGAAGTAACACCAACTTGCCGTCCTTGCAGCACCGCACGTCCACCTCGACGAACTTGCAGCTATTTTCAATACACTGGACAATATTCGATTATTAGACTAAGAGGTCACGACAAAAATGGTAACGATCTTAAGAGAGGCTGACCTGGGTTAAAAATGATAAAGAGCAACTCCCTGATGCCAATAATCTCGGTCTGCCTGCCCAAAGCGGTTATACGTACTAGAAATCGTCGATCAATAACATATCAATAAGTTAAGGCGATTCTCACACAGCATCTCATCCGTCGCGTAGCACGGAGCGACGGAGCTGTATCGTTGTTTGTAAGTACCTCAGTTTGTACGGAAATCATGCTGGGTATGGTACTTATAACGGTGGTAGCTGGTAACTGTGGTAACGACAGGTAAATCGACTGCTCGCTACGCTCATGTCATGAGTTAGTAGGTTAGGTACTTTTAAAGTTGCCGTCGATCAGAACGTGAAATCACCCGCTCCCTACGCTTGCGATTTGAGTTAGCATAATTCGTTCATTAGAGTGAAATCTTTCGCTCACTACACTCAAGAGCAGGAGATGTGAGCACGCTGCTGATATGAGTTAGGTAATGTTAGTATTCATCGATCAATGATGTGAAATCTCGCGCTCGCTACGTGTATTCAACACCAGAGTATTGGCAACCACAGTCTTAAGGTGGTCCAGGATCTGCCGAAGCAATTGGCAGGAGCTAAACAAATCAAAATCTCACATATTTCAGTGCTGCCATGGTGTTCTCCGGTGCATCACCGCCGGCAGCTTTGCGCGCTATACAGCGGACCCTGTTCTCGCTACAATGCTCCTCGTAGCTGCCTGGTGGTGGACCGAAGATTTTCGACACAGCATAAGGGTTGGGCTGACCCAGCTTGCTCAAATGGTAGCTCGCGAGGCCTATAAAGCCGGCGCATACGCCCAGGGGTGGTACTGGAGAAACAACATCAATATATGTCAAAGCTCTTTGGTTTTATGAGGTACAATTTGCACACAGTCTAGCATGTCTTATTTTTGTATCATGACATGGCTTAGATATTCTATGCCAGACCATGTTTTGGAAAATATTGTTCTATAATGACTAAATACTATATTTATTAATTCTCTAGCAAAAATCAGTGGTAGTTATATCCGACAGTTTATAAATCACTAGCTGCGGCTAAATGAGTTTTAGTAGAGGGCTGTGCTGTGCCTAGCATAACCTGAAGTGACTGAACCTTTGTTTTACCATAGTTGACTCCAGTCTAGACCATGGGCGACAGAGACATAAGAGTCGATGATGGAGAGAGCTCACCAAGAAGGTGCCCATAGGCTCCAACTTTGAGAAGTCTTGTAAACTTCAAAAGAGTTGAGGGTTGTATTACAAGCTGAAGATGACGATGATGAAAATTTTACCAGAAAGTGGTCGCACTTGGGTTAAAGCGACTCTAGGTTTGAGATTGAGAAGACTAGTCCCAGAATTTACAACATATCTGAAGGCCTTTGATTGTTGGAGAAGTCGCGACAGGCAACCAACCATATTTATTTTTATTTTTTTAGTAGTTGATTTAATAAATGAACAGAAAAAAATATTTAAAAAGTTCTAGAGAAAAGTACTAATTAATTTTGAAGATTCGCGATTTTTTCGAAAAATATCAATCGCTGATGTGTCCAGATGTGTCGTGGACTGGTCATGTCATTTTTTTTTTTTTTTTTTTTTATATATTCTCCCGTTTGGGAAGGCGAAGAGCGTGAGCCCATGCAGCCTAGTCTTCAGAGTGTATTTTCTTCTGTCTTCTTATACCTAATCTAACCTACGCTAACCTAAAAGTCATTGGAATGCGCCATTCTCCATGTATGGGAAGTGTCACATGGAAGTGACAATTCTTTAACATGACATGACGGAAGCATTTTTCAGTGCCGAGTTCCATGGCCAGAGTATTTTGCAAAGAGTAGTTTGTCTTTGTAGATATATGACTGACCTATGTGCTGGCCAGTTCCATGTGAGTGACCATTGAGTGACCTATTTTAGTTCGTACGTTTCGGTTCGAAATAAGCATAATAATCAGCCGATAGGCTGACAACCTATCAACACTAAGCAATAAACAGTTTTTTTTCTAAAATTGTCCTTTAAACTTGTGAGACGTAGCAAAAACGCCCTACCGTTTTTTTTTAAATTTTTTGTTATAAAATCGACTCCAAACAAAAGCGCCAACAACTTATCGTAACAGCACAAACCGAAAGCACGCATAGTTCATATTAATTGCAGGTGCCTCAGTATGGCCCGGTCATGGGAACTAGGTCAAACCACCCCCCCCTTCCCTCTGCCTCCTCCACCTACCTCTCCTGACCTGGTTCGTGGATGCTCCATCGAGGTGGATTAAGAGGCTGGAAGTGCTGGCTTATGAAGAAGACCTGACTAATTGATTTGGTTCAAGGGGTAGGGTATTGAAGGGGTTTAAGGGTTGAGGATTGGAAAAAAAATGGAGTAGTATTTAGGGTGTTAACAAGGCCTGAAATCCTGAAATATGCCTAGTTATGTGGAATAGTGCAAACCACTTGAGCTTGACACCGAAATATATTTTAATTTAACACTAAATCCGATACATCCATACATGATCCACAAATGCTCCATGAAATACTAAGTAACGAAATAATCCTCAAATTTAAATTATTTGCAAAGATAATTATGATGCTTTATTATGGAGGATATTATTTAAATTATAAATCCTTCTTTCATATCAATCATGGACGTATTTTTGTCTATGATATCAATCAATTTCTTCTAAGTGGTCTGTGGGAGAACACCAAAAATGGTTTTGACTTGAGACTACCGTCAGCGAGTCCGAAGTATAGAATATTATGTTATAACATTTTATAAGACCTTGTATTTTTCCCGCTTGCCAAAAACAACACACCTACAACTTGAAACGCTTAATTTTCTAATTGAACTAATCTGGTAAAACCTGAAAGGCTGAAACATACTTATTATTAAAGTGAGTTTCAAATTACTCTCACGAATGGTGAAAAATTGGGATGACATGTTTATGGTAGCGAGGAGACAAGGTAATAATGAGATTTGCAACACACTATGGTTGAAAAACGGTATGATTTTAATGTTATTAGATGTGTTGTCAACCAAAGGCTACTTTACCAGGGTTTTAAAGTGAGCGAATATCTACTAGGTAAGCACGCTTCGAATCACGGCCATTCGAGCCCATCCAATAAATGTTAGCATTATAAAAGCTCTTTACACTTACTTTCAGCAAACCTGAAAAAAGCTTCGTTATTCAATACGTATGTAGCAAAAAATTTTGTACAAAGATTTTTGATATTTTCTGGCTCATTCCTATCCTAAGCGAAGTTACTGAAAGAAAATGCTAAATATGTAATTTAACACGTTCAGACTGGAGCCGTCAATACTATATATCATCGCGTCAGACAGGGTAAATTTTTTGATACCGAAATAGTTTTGCCCTTTATATACGTTTTCTAGCTCTATATCGCCGCTGTTAGCAAGCATAGTGTGTCGAAGGCCAAACACCCACAATTTGACAAACCGAGAGAGCATTTCAGCTTTAATTTTCCGGCTTGGCGACACAGAAACTTCCAATAATCCGTTATATGTACTTACTTTGCTATTCGTTGCCAAGCCACGTGTACCGATGAGTCGAAGTAAATAAGAGTATGTATCGTTATTACATTTCACATCATAAGATATTTTCCATATTCACCACACTTGTCGAGCGGATTGGCGAACGCATTCCTAGGTGCAGAGATGAAGGTAGAGTCCAAACCAAACTATAAAAATATAGAAAATCTTTTTAATATGCCATGCGCATGCGCTTCAAATTTTCTTGATTTATGTTTATCTTCTCTCTGTAAATCGTGTATCGTAAAATACAATTTTATATCTATTTATAGTCTTTTGACTACCAATAAAGTTGGGTTAGTCTAGACATCACGAAGTAAATGGCCATCTGTGAGCCATTTACAATTAACAATTAGTTCCTTAATTGCTTAATAACGTCTAGAATTAATTGATTTTATTGGCTTTAAATTGGGCGTGTGATCGTCTGCCAAGTCTGGGCTTTTCTTACTATATGACTTAATTTTAGTCAACCAACTTTAGGCGCATGGCAAACAGGAAGCGGCGAGGGGGCGTCGAGGCGGAGGCGCGCCGTTTTTGTATAGAAATTTAGGTCCGCGCAGCAACTTCAGCAACTTCAAATCAAACTGCTGCGCTGCGCAGACGTAAATTTCTATACAAAATCGGCGCGCCTCCGCCCCGTCGCCGCCTCGCCTCTTCCTTTATGCTATGCGTCTATGGGTTCTGTAGTCGACTAGGAACCCTTATCATTTCACTAGTTTATACTTAGTTACATACCTCTCTACCTTTATTCTTCTGAGGGCTAAAGTTGATGATGATGATGCCCCAGCTCAATAACTCAGCCAGGTTTGCACATAATCTTATACTTCTTCCTATGTCGCTTCTTCATTACATAAGGTTACCCGTCAACTCCGTACCTAATGCGTAATCACAAATGTAATTTAGGTATTCATTCGTATTATATTTTGTTGCCGGGTTAGAATAGCATCACCCCATCACTTCCTGCGGGTGTCTTAAAGGCGACTGAAGCATAAATCCAGGGAATGGGCAGCAGCGTTCCCTGTGAATGGAAAACTTCTACTGCTGCGCTCACCAACCCGCCTGCCAAGCATGGTAAGTATGGCATATACCCCCAATTTTGGGGAGGCCCATATTCAGACTGTTGTGGATGATGATGATGATGAGGTACTCGTAGATTAGCAAAACTTCCACACATTTTTATGGCAATCAAAATAACCTTACAAAATGCTCGTTATTCGGATAAGACGAGTGCAGTGATGAGCGAATGCATCCCAACCTCCAGCAGGCGTATTAACTCAATCGCCTACATTATTCAAATTCGCGCTGCGCACACGCAGGGTCAACGACCGATATTGAAACGCGTGAAGAGCTACCGCAAATAAGATCGTGCTCCTTTACAGATTGCAGCGTCATCAGATTGACTGTGAAGTGAGGCTGATTCGTATACACTGCTACTTTATTACTTGTACTTTATTGTCATACCGAATCAGACCATAGCAATAGCAGAACGCAGAACTAAGTTCTATGGCCTTCTCGATTGAGCCAGTGCAGTGCTGGCCACAGTGGCCATGCAATTTAGACATGTTACCAAATGCAGTTTTAGTTGAGTAGGTTAACCTATACCGGGAGTAACCTGATAGGTGTTGCTCAGTCAACGAAACTGAAGAACTTTCACCAGAAAATTCTTACAGGAAATAAAATGAATAATGATAAGCCATAAGTTCCAGTCGCTGTCTTTGATAGTGGTCCTTACACAAACCATGTCAGAGGCCTATTAGCTGTTATTAATAGCCGGTTTATAAACTCTGATACCAGGGTTCATCGGGTCTTTTGTCGCCTCGAAAAACTCACATGATAAGAAGACCTCTCGCTATCTGGTAGGGGCAATGCAATGGTAACATGCGATGCGGCAATGTACACAATTCAATAGCCACTACACTATCTCTGTATCGTGTTCATCTTGAACTTGCGCGGGCGCAGGCCTCGATCGTATTCGTGTTAGCGGGGCGTGGCTCTCTACGTCTACCTTCTTCAGTAGCGAATACGATGAATGCTGGTACGGTAGCACATCGGTAGAAGTGATTTCATGGTCGGATTTGTACAGGGTGTAATATAAGAAGAGAGATTTTTAAAGTTCCATAACCCAATATGGCTACAAAACAAATCTTCTTTTTATTATATATAACACAATAGCCGTTGCCTTTCCGTCGATAGGTCTGTTGTCACAGGACTGCATGTAAATAACAGGCTAGTAGGTATACATGTTATCTGTTACCATATAGTACAAAATAATATGGTAACAGATAGACACACGGAACTGACACAAACATCAAACATTTTTTTTTCAATCATATTTGTATGACGTATCATCGTTCGAAAAAATTGAAGAAAATCGTTTGTATTCTACTATCTACTCTTTGTTTTACGTAAATTTATTTGCAGTACTTAATCCGAAAACAAACTAAGGCCCGCATTCATAATCAGCTCTCAAGAGTGACAGCGAGTTAGAGTTTGTATCAGATATGTAATTTCAGTACAAAACGGCCTGTCAAATCCATACTTAATATTGCTCTCAATCTTGAGGTCGCTTTATAAATACGACCCTAAAATTGAGGGGCTTTACAATAACTTTGCTTTATTAATCTTTGGAACAACAACTTTGGCAATAATAAGTTGTTGAATACCGAATCCTTATTTAAGAAGTTTGGGGCTCGTATTTCATGTTTATGGAATTAGAAGTGTTTATTTCAAAGCCAGCATTGTTTACAGTCAGAATCATGTCATGTTTATGAAAGAAAGAAATACCTAACTTTTCTTTTACAGTACCTATTAAATCAAGTCTAAACTTTATCCTATAAAATTGAAGTAGTCTCTAAGAGTGAACGCGGAAATTTGCAACCGAACTTTCAGTCCAGAGTGCCTAGCATAAATACGTAGCAATATAAACAATTGTTATAAATACTTCGTTTATTCAACAAAACTGCATTGATCAGTTTGCTAGCGTAGACACGACATTAAATTTAATTTTTTAATTTATTTATATTATTACTAGCCTATTGTGTCCCACTGCTGGGCAAAAGTTTTTTTTTTTTTTAATTTGGCATTGAAATTAAGATGATGAGTGAAATGTACTCCACTGGAAATGATCTGTCGTTTCACGTAAATGTGTTGCTGAAATCTTCATGAAAACACACGTTTCAACAAATGACAGAACAGTGATATTTAAAATTTATTTTTGTACTCTGTGGACTAATTAAAGAATTTTTGGAACGTTACACTTTATTTTTAAAATTAAAATAAATTGTAAACATCTAATATTTCAGTTATTTACTCTACTATCAACACGGGTCCCCCTTTTCCTATACTCTCAGTCAGTCCATAGGGACGAAAACTTAGATAACTACCGAAAATCTCATCAACTGTTTCCTAGAATTTGCCAACAAACAAACCAACACATGTGTAGGTCATTGCCCCGCAATAATTACTACTGGTTACTCATACTAATGCAGTTACTATACCTATTCTTAGAGTTGTTGATTTTTTTAAGTAAGAGACCCGACTACGAAAGTATTAAACTTATCGAGGGAGTACCAAAATAATAATTAGTAAAAACTTTAATTATAAGCAGATATGGCACTTTCAGTTTTAGACAATTTGAACCAATTTATCAATTTTGTAAGCCTATAACTTCTGTAGATTCAATAAAATAAAAATAAAAATTACAAATACTTATTAAATCCAACATAGTTTTCGGTTAATTGTATTTTATGATTTTTAGTTGTTAATAATCATTTCAAAAGTGCAATCGTTTAAATGAAGTAGCAAAATATAACAGACTAGACACTAAGTATCACTTTATCTTATTTTGCAAATAATAAAATAGTCTCGAACTCTTGTAGTAACATCAAATATTCTGGGTAATAACCTTTTTACATGTTAAAAAAAACAAAAAAAAACACTGCTTTTACTATTTGCATACAAATTATTATAATTAGCCTTTTTATTATTTTGCACTGTCGGTTATAAAATAAGAAATATACGATGACTCACGTCTTTTGCCCAAGGGCTGCGCAGACGCACGCGCAGTGATATTTTAGACGCGATTAGTGGCTGTGAGGTTGTCAATGGGTATATTAATGGATAATTCGCATGATTTGTATTTTTGTTAATATTAAAGAAACTAGAACGTTTACTTTCAGCCCCAACGCCATTTTACTTACAGCCCCGTGAAAACTGAAGCTCGCTTGATATTTTGATATACTTTCACGCACTGTTTTATATAGCGTATAGTAAACAGAAATAAACTCTCAAAACTGAATATAGTAACCATAAAGTTACTTCGATGCTTCGGCATAATTATATACCTACGACATACGACACTTGAAGAAAACAGAAAATTCTTGAAATAAAAACAATATTAAATTTTATTTACTATTTCACCATAATTTAGATTTAAAAAGAAACAGTAAAAGTTGTAATCTGGTTTAAAATCACGTCCAACTATTTTCAAGCTGAAACTACCGTGGTTATAGTCTTCTTCTTCTTCTTAGCGAGTGGATTTTCGAGACGAACAACGACCCGATAAACCCTGGTGTCAGAGTTTTCAAACCGCCTAGTAGCACAGCTATAGGCCTCTGACATGGTTTCAGTGACGACCACTATCAAAGACAGCGACCGGGACCGACGGCTTAACGTGCCCTCCGAAGCACGGAATCCTTTTTCTTTTCGGACAATCAGGTGATTCAGCCTGCAATGTCCTAACCAAACTGGGGAAAACCTCACAAAGTAATAAATTGACAAATATCAACTTTGTGTTCCCCCCTGGGAATCGAACCCAGGACCTCCGGATCGTAAGCCCACGGCTTAGACCACTAGACCACGGAGGCAGTACAGTGGTTATAGTACTACCCCTGCAAGGACATTTGCATTCGGGTAGGGATGCGACAGAATAACTATTACGATACTAGATATAAATCAAATTGAGTAATAGGTACCTTAAATTTTAATTTTATTATGCACAAAACACAAACCTCCGTGAAATATCAAAGGTAGAAATAGCGTGATAGAAAAAAATCTTTTTTTTTTATAGATATTTTGGTAAATGATTTATAACGTGTCGTGTATATTATGAACTCATCATAATAAAGATTTAATATTCTCATATTATTAATCCATTATGAGTCAATGATGTTTGGATATTAACATTACAGGCGTGATCATGAATATATAAAAGTGGAATTAAGATATTAAAGATTATTCAATTGTTTTCCTCTTGTGAATGAAGCTAAATATTAATCTAACTAATTCGACATATAATATTAGATTTATCATAATTTTACATTAAGTACAATGTTTGTACTCATGTAATAAAATTTTGCGAAAGAAATACAAAGAAATGGCAAAATAATAGCAATAGAAATTAATAGAAATATTTTATGTATAATTTCTTCTTTCCCTTGTTAATTGTAAAACTTAGAAAATAGCAATCCTATATTGTTGTTATTTTTCAGAATAGTGATGTTTTGTTCTATTTGTTATTTAAAAAGAACAGTGACGAAGAAAATGACAGTAACAATAGCTGGTATAACATTTCCCCCATCTCTAGGACCATAGTTTCTTAATTATAATCTAAGAACTTTGGCTAGACCCAGATGAGAACTATTAGCTAGTCTCGTCTCGGGTCTTCTGCTGATAGACAGAGGTTCTAGTTAAAACTTTGCACCTAAAATGAAAGAGCTATGAACTTCCTTGAATTAAAAAGCGAAGACTCTATGGTAATTGTGGTCTGGTGGTCATTTTGTATTCAAATGTAAGTTTTTTTTATTTCCTGAAAGGATTTCCTGGTGATAGTTGTTCAGTTTCGTTGACTAAGCAACCCCTTTCGATTTTCAGTACGCTGTCTCTTACACCCCGTATGGACTGCATCTGCCTTCATAGCTCTATTTTATTTCTGCAATATGAGAAAAAAATAAATGACATTTTGGCGCGGACAGAATTTGAATGTGCATTTTTGAAATCAGCCTAATTAATATATCATCAAACAAATATATTACTTACACATTTTCCTCAATTTTTTATCATTCTAGATTAATCTACCCAATAGGATCAGTTGCCATGGTCAACATCATCCGAATAGAACCTTACCTTCGGGTATCTTCTCATGAACCGGTGAACTGTCCAAATTAGTTGAGGATGTTCAGATAATCTTTACAGATTTCCCGAGAGGCCTTATGTAACGGGCCGGTAATATGAACATAATATTTTTCTTGTGAAAAGACATAGGTGTATTTATGAAGCGATCTCAAGATTGAGAGCAGTATTAGGTATGGATTTGACAGGCCCTTTTGTACTGAAATTACATTTCTAATACAAACTCAAACTTGCTGTCAGTCTCAAACACATCGTCGTGTCTCAAAAGCATATTATTAATAAGAATTAAAATTTCAGATTTTTGGGTCATCTGTAAAGTTACAAAAGATAAGATACATTTGTTGGTTACGTCTATGACGAATTGTTAAAAAATGACTAAACAAAATGACCTTCACGTAGATGTTCAAGCTAATGATGTTGAAGCTACGTTGTTGGAAGCTACTCATAAACTTTGTACAGCTATCTACGTTACAAATAAGCATGCTAAATGAAAGCAACTAAATTACCTCATTTTCTTAACCTTGCATCTTTAGCCTTGTCTGTCTTCTGTAAACTTAAGAAAATGCAACAAATTTTAATAATCTGGAGCATAAAAGATAAAATATACAATACACAGTGAGTTCTGAGAAAGCTAGATTAACATTGTTAAAGCTAACAAGAAGATATTACGCGATGTTTATAGGTAATATTATTAAGATTGAAATAACAAACATAATAAATATACTAATCGCGATTCAAGTCACCCACAACTTATAATAGCTTCTCTGCTTTTCTGTCTTTTAAATTCTCTTTAAGTAAACTGACACAATGCTTAATAAAGCACATATTAAAATTACTTTAATTTAAACTCCATTTAAAGCTCTTCTACCATCACATCACAAAGGATTTAAAATAAAACGTTCATCCTCGCGATTCAATTACGAAAGAAAATAGTGAAAGTTCCACTTCTTATTCAAATACCACTTGAACAAAGACCAGGGTTATTCGTTGAAACAATCCATGCAGCTGGTAGATTTGCTTAGGAAGCGGGTAACGTTTGCGCGAATATTGTTTTATCGAATTAACGTTTACTCGAATATTATTTGTTAGCGCTCTATGTTTATGAGCTTTGTCTATTCGACAGAATCGACAATATGGGAAGGTCCCCGGTAATAGTGCAGATAAATAGGTAATAACCATGTTTGAATAGCTGCATCATAAAATATTGAACATAATATAAAATTTCTTGATGATGAGAGTTCTTGTTTTGAAGTACAAGTCGACCCGGTCAGTCGATACGAATCTTGGAAATCCGGGAATAATTTATACCTAATAGTTAGCGGCGGAGAAAACCTAATTAATGGCCACTAACGAACTAGTAGTCCTACCACCGCCTCAAACTACACAAAAATAGTAATTACAACTTTTTTGAGCGTCAGCACAGCACTTTTTCATATTTTATTAAATAGTAAGATATATTACATTGTCAAAAAGTAGTGAGCTGAGCAGTCAAACAAAACAACGAAAATCATTTCGTCGAAAATATAGAACTCGCTGAGTTGTAATAATGTCGTCTGTGCAAGCTCACTGAATTGTATTAGACTAATCGCGGTAGTAGAAGATCAAGGCTGTGCTGGAAACTTACCCAGCAGTTTGTTCTTACGAGGGTTTCTGTTATTTATAATAGTGGGAGGGTTATATTCGTCCTTTGTGGAAGTAAAATAAGAGAGTATTCTAAGTCTTCTGGCTTAGAAAAATATGATCTTACTATCTAAATCTGAAAATCCCTAGAAGACTCTTTAGTACACAAGTAGGTAATTTACTATATCAACTGTGGGATTGTCTACTATAGGATAAAGAAAAAGATGCTATATGAAACATTCCATTGAGATCCCTTCTCAAAAATGTCATGTTCGTCTAATTTTTGTGTTTTTTTTTTCATAATTTTTTCGTTTATGATATGTTTTAGTTGCTCTATTAACAACAATTAACATTTATCATAATTTCACTTGACCGATAGGCTCATGCCTGATCCGGCCTTCAGTAAAAAGTTTCAGTTCCTGCCTAACCCCAAGCCAAAAACAACGTCCAAAACTACGGCCCAAACTAAAAAAAAAAGGACATCGCGTCGCACGAGGCACGGACTTTCCTCCCAAGGGTTTCCACTTATCTGAGCTTTCCTTGATTTCCCTGGCGACCGCTGCCTAAATATCAGCGTGACGTCCGTTGACACGAAACATTGAATCAGAACATTCACGATTGAAGGTTAAACTCACTCAGGAGATTTTAAGGAACAACGTTTGGGAAGAAGAGGACTTGATTTAAAGCACTGATTTTGTTGTGTTGCGGAGTCAGCAAAATTAATGTCAAATCAAGAATTCTTTGATCAAAATCTGGAGTAATTTTATTTTCCAACATAATTTTGTTTCATTGTATAGAAGGTTGTTTGGAAAATTACTGATGAAACTCTAGCAAAAATAAGTCTAAAACATTCTTGACTTCACTGATATGGACTTCTTGCACTACAGGAATATTTCTCATTTTCAAGGGGAAGGCCTAAATTATTTTAATATCTAATTCTACGTTCTTGACATCAAATTTTCTTAAAATCTCGACACTGATAAAAGGGAACAAAAATCACAGAATTAAAATCCTAAGTTCACTACTTTTTATCTAGCTCACTAATTTAGCCATTACGTAGTTACACCTTCTATCTGACTGCGCCACAAAAGAGTTCGAAGGAAAAGGGGAGGGATTCTGCACTGCCCCAGGCGTTCGTCCTTCTCTGGTAAAACCACATTTTAGCTGGAACTATCCTTTCACGACTCAATTCCGTTTGATGGTGCTAATCAGATGAGCGCTCGTGAAATCTGGTCGCAAAGTTGCAGTTCCTAGATAGAGAAAGTTGTCAATGGCAACTACACTCTGCCATTATATTGAACTTTGTAAGATCCTTGAATCTTTTAGCATTTAGCTTATACTATTTTACTGCTCTCAAATTAAGTTATACGAACCATTTTTTTTTATTTGACGTCGCATGCTTTTACAGAGATCAGTGATTGTCTATTGTTTCTAGGATATGAGAAAAACCAACTAATCAGAGGTTATAGTTTTTATTTGATACAAAATATATTGTAACTTTTATTTATTATTTTATTTATAGGTCTGTGGTGTCCCACTCCTTATATCACAATACCATTTAATAACTCTATCATAACGAAAGATATTTATCAGAATGATTGATGCGTTTAATAATCTGCTAAAAGCGAGACGCTCGTGTAAGTAATTCATTCAATTTTATAGTTCATTGCATTCAGTTGGAATTTAATACTTTGCGCTTATGTTAACGTTATAACTTCTGGCCCGGCAATCATAGATTATTCCACATGGTTTTTTATCTTGATTTTAGGTACCAATTCTTTTTTCGTCCGTCGTAAAGTGGCTACTAAAAGGTTGTTGGTAATTAATCAGCATTGTCGTAATAGAAAAGAGGACTTTACCATGCAGTGGGTGGATGGATGTGGGCTGAAAATGATGATGATGTTTATGATGATGAATTTATCAGCATAGTTGGTCGGCTGAACGGTTCAACCGTCTGGAGTGGACGTTTATTTAACCTGGTAGACCTAAAAGGCAGACTAAGTATTAAAAGCTCCTATCGTCCGCAGACTTCATATTGGAGCTGCAATGTAATGGTCATAGCGGACGAGACGCGACGGCTGGACCTGGCTTTAATTTTGTCAACACATTCTTTAGAAGTCTTTTTTAATTAAATCTAGCAGCAGCTACAAAAATAAAATATTTGAAAATCTGTATTCAGAGGCTTTGTTGCCGCTACTGCGATGATGATATTATCTCATCATCAGCTCATATACGCCCCACTGAGGGGCACGAGTCTACCCTGAATAGGGCGATCGCGAGGAGGCGAGGAGGCGATCACATGGGTGCTCGACTTTACACACATCCTTTGAATGTCTTTATAGGTGTGTGCAGGTTTCCTAGCGATGTTTTCCTTTACCTTAAAAGCGCCAAATCACACAAATAAACGTCCATATGAAATTCGGCAACCGAAAAACACATTGGTACGTGGCAGGATTCGAACCACGACCTCCTGCACAGGAGGGTAGCGGCTCTATCTGCTACACCATCGGGAATTCGGGATGATGATATAATCAAAGGAAGTAAAGTTTTCAAGGTTCGAGAAAATTGTTCCTTTGAATTACAACAATCACGTTTTCTACACACATATTGTTTTGACAAAAACTTAAATAGGAATCCAAACATATGCAAAACTTATTATAAGTCTTCCTTTACAAATGTTAAATTTTCCTGGTTGTTCTTTGGAGGTTAATTCATTACGTGGTGGGCATATTATATATTCTTTGACGTGGAAGGCGTGGTTATGTTCAGCAATATTATAGGTTTGTTAGGCAGACTTGATGGCCAATGAAGCAAAGAACAAACTCTCAAACAGAGTCTCCTAAAATCTCCTTGCATCTACCTACATTTGAAATTCTTATACTGATCGGACTGAAAACTTGAAATTTGTTAACATTTATCATATTGAAGCATTATATCATTGTACTTACCTACGTATACCTAGGCCAATCGTACAACACACAGATACAGCAAACAATGTACAGCAGAAATCGCAAACAGACTTCAGTAAACAAACAGCGAATGTCAGACGAAGCTCTCAGATCAAAGGCGCGCTTATGCATCGAGTTCTGAAATAAAACGCGCTTGCGCTCGCGCATGGTTGCACGCTGCGTTGCCTACATCCGCCGATATGCGCTCAGCAAGAATGTTTATACTGGGTAACCGGTAGGTGGTATGGTTGTCATCCAAAATGTGTACAATGAAATTAAACAACTTTCACTAAAGTAGATAAATTAGATATTGAGATGAGAAAATTTTTACGCCAACACAGTCTGAGCAACTTGGAATCGCGACAACACGTGTATCACACGTGAAGGTTATATTTAGGCTGCTGAATAAAAATAAATTTGGTAGAAGTAAATCCTGAAAATACAGAAACCAAAAATATAAGATCAGATCATAGAATATATAGAAATAATACTTTTAATCTTTACATCCTTGAAACTCTAGCGAGATCATACCAAACCTAATTATGTAGTTACTTTGATATTTCTTAATGAATACGCAGAGTATTTCACACTTCTTAAACGGCACGTTTATAAATCAAGAGGTTATTATCATGGATGGGTATATAAGAAGCAAAAGCACTGTCCTTGAAAACACTCGTAAATTCTCATTACAAACTTTGGGACTTCGGTAATGTGGAAATATGGAAAACATTAGAAAGTGAATTTTGCCATTTATCATAGCCATAACATACGAAACTTTTTCGAGAGCTCAGAAAACGTGCTGAAAATAAGTTGGGAGCAAATTACTAGTAAAAAAACATTTGGAATCCAATATGACCCTACCAAATTTTCATGAAATATTAAGATAATTTTTAATTTGAGTGAAATATTTTAATTAAGTTACCCGTGTGGTGCCGGGTTAGAATAGCATCACCCCATAACTTCCTGTGGGTGTCATAAAAGGCGACTAAAGGATAAATCCAGGGAATGGGCAGCAGCGTTCCCTGTGAATGGAAAACTTCTACTGCGAACAAAGCCTGCCATGCGTGGTGAGTATGGAATTTACCCCCAATTTTTGGGAGGCCAATGTCCAGCAGTGGACTGTTGTGGCTGATGATGATTTTAATTAAGCTGTGGTAGGCTCTGCGAATGGCCTTCTGGTTTTCAAACATTATCCTAAAGATCTTAATGTGTTACGTTGTTGAGAGAATATGTTTAAATCACCAATGGTCTATCTAAAGAGCTATGATCTAATCCATAGGATCTAATCTAATCCATAGGAATGATTATTTTCGGATATTTTTATCCCATCGATCTTTATAATATAAAGGCCAAATCAATTTTGTTTTCAGGGATAAGTTGGGTCTTAAGTAATCAATCGTATCAGCCATATTATTCTTTACATGGTAACTAGCATTCCTTATAAACGAAGTTATCTAATCAGCTCAGCAGGTATTCCATATTCCCAGTAATAATTAATAGTTTGTTCTCAACCTGTTTCGCCACGTGTAGACATATTTCGACGATAATAATCTCAATTTACTTCATCACACATACTTAACACACACGTACTTAATTTATTTCTAACAACAAGTACTTACATTCATCTCAATTCAGGAAATTGTTTATGAATTTTCATGAAATTTCGTATGTTTGCACAATTTATTTACTGCAACAAATATACGAAATTTCATAAAAATGGATAAATAATTTCCTTAAATAATCTCATCCGTTTCAAGTGGGCCTGCCCAGATGTCTCCTTTGCTGACTGTACATTTATTTCGTTTCCGTCTGGTATACGAGGTTGTCGTAGGATAAATAAGAGAAGTAAAATTATACTTTATTTAATAAAATTTGGCTTGCTTTTGTTCTCACAACTTTTTTGTGCACACCATTGCAATATTTGCAACTGAGACTTGTAACATTTTTAGAGAAAGTTTATGTTTAATTTTTTATTTGCGATCATTTTAAACTTGGCTCTAATATAGGGCAGTGCCGAGGATATAGGGCGGGCGCAGCCTGTCACTTGTGGTACAACGAGATGCATTTTTAAGCAGCTTGGCGCCGCGTCGCATCTCGCCACTTCCCGGTTTGAACTGTCGGGCGGCCTTTCATGATAATGTTCCTTGGGGTCAACTTTTAATTGGGATTAAGGAGATATCTAAACTAAAAAATAACCTTACCTACATTCTTCTTTGTTCCAGGTACAGTGTTTTTGTGACAGTATCTACCAACACTTCGGACGGGTTCGTCTTGATTAACGGTAAGAATTCCCTTTCTCAAAATTATTCAATCGCTAAAAGAAGCATAATACAGTAGCCAACTTGTATGTCACAAAAAATAATAAAAAGAAATCCTAATCCATCTGTCGGGCCGTGTAATACGAGTAGCCGATACGATGTTATGCTCCCAACCTCCCCAGCTAATTGGTCCATCCGAGTTGCGCAAACGCAAGGGCAGCCAAAGTCAACCGAATATTAACCCCAGATATCGGCTTCAGGCTGACAAGCGTCTTCCAATAAGGGGGTAATTGTCTTATTCGTCACGCTTGGAAGGTATATTATAGTGCCTGATTTTGTGGTTGCAGGGTATTTCTGCCTTAGTTAGCATTAGTAAGCTTTCACCCATGGGAACAAATGACGCTTTGTCGCAAAAGTGCATTTTCGTTTACCGGACGAGTATTACTTACATCATTGCTAACTTCTAGACGTGTAAGCTGAATTTTATTTTATTTCAGCTCTATTATTTACCTTTAAGTAAGTACCTACTTTGTTTTGTCATTGCAGAGTGATTATTCAGTACTTGTAATTTAGGTTTTTTGTCCCCCGGACACGTGACACGGACTTTTCCTATAATTTAAAAATTATTTACAACATTTTTCCTAATTTCAAATAAAAATTAATTAATAGTGGTTAAATAAAAACAATTTTTTATAAGTAACTCATTTATCAACAAGCGACTGCCAAGAAATTTATCACCTGGCAACTTAGCACAAACTCTATCCTCAAAAACTGTCTACTAACTTTACGGGTTCTGAGAATCTATCTTTGCTAACTTACGGCGGCGCAAGGGCACAAAATGTCATCCGAATGTTCACCCCGACTCATTGAGAACTAATTTACTTATCCATTTATAAAATTAACATTTTAAGTCGTTAGTGTTAACCTCCTAAAGAAATTACCAAAAGTCAAAAGGCTGTATTTTGTATCAAAAATACCGTCATCAAAAACCAAGCTATGTATGCCACTTATTTCGTACATATTATGGAAAATAAATTAAACAAAAAATATACTACTCTGTCTTGTTTATGACCACATCATTTTACACCGCAAAAACTGGTCAAAAATACTGGCAGGTTGTAAAATGCAGAAAACGAACGATAAAAACGAACCTAACAAATGACTAAAAAAGGTTTAACATTTTCTACGAACGCATCTCTGTCAAAAAGAAACCTAAGAAGTTCTAAAACATTACGGCGTTCAAAAATGCGCAGCGCTGTATGAAAAAGGAATCGAAAAACTAAACATAGTTGGGTTATTCTGGAACCTGATTCACAGGACGACACTACATCAACAGAGTTAGGATTGAGAGCTTGTGATTCTTTCACGATTCTTAAAAGTTTTTGAGATACAATGTTATCAAGTTATAAAAGTTCATTGAGTAGAGCAAAAGCTAGAACAAACGTAAGAACAAACTGCAGCAGATTTTATATTTATTAAAACTAAAACAATTTTTCTATATTGAACTGCAGATTTTTATTTTTTACCAGACTGAGCCACTTTAGAATTTTGAAAACTGTCTTCTGGAAAAGACGATAATAAAAGACTTTTGAAGCTCTAGCAGACGCTGAGAAGACACAGACTCTACAATTTTACTATCGCAGCAGTACCTACAGTTAAAAATTATACCAGGTGTAAAAGACAGCGTACCGAAAACTGAAAGGGGTTGCTCAGTCAACGAAACGGAACAACTATCACCTGGTTTTTTTTTAGGAAATAAAAAAAAAGACTTTTCCATACAAAATGAACACCTCAAACAGACAATTAGTATGGGAAAGCCAAAACTTTTCATTTCCTAAATGAATTTCCTGCTGAAAGTTGTTCAGTTTCATTGAGTGAGCAACCCCTTCCTTTAATCGGAACGCTGTCCTTTACACCCCGTATAAAAACTTATTTCACCAAAAAAGCGTAGCAAACTGCTACAGAATTACCCCCAAACTACATTGCCCTCGACATTTTTCACGCGTGCAGCGGCGGGCGAGGCGCGGCGAGGGGGAAAGGCGTCAAGGTCACCCGTGACGTCACACCTCGCGCAATGACCCCCGAAGAAATGGTTGCTTGTCTCAGAGCCCGTGGGGCTTGAGGCTTTGCAACTATAGTATTTATTAAGGAAAATACATACATACATATAATCACGCCTTTATCCCTTATGGGGTAGGCAGAGCGTAAACGTTCTAAACTAAACAAAGGTCGTTCCACCACGTCTGACAAATTTTAAGGGCTATTCCAGATGGATCTGTATATTACGCATAGTGACAGGTTGTCAGCCCATCGCCTAAATTACAATACTGAAACCGTCGAAACCCCTAGCTGATTTTTACAGCATGCCCGGGAGGAGATGCAGCTGGCACATTCTATATTTTTCTATCACTCCCAGTCCAGCATGGAAGTCAAGTTAAGGAAAATCTCCACGCATTTAAGTTAAGTAACGCTTCGTTTCTTATAATAATCAGGATGAGAATGACTTTTCCTTCAAAATATCATTGATTTTTACTAGCCCTATGAGAACCTATGAGCTCTCAGTCTACAATTTGATGACATTTATTAAGTTATATGAGATGGTTGTTTACTTCGTGCGATATTGTTTTTTCTGTAACATATTGTTTGTTGTATTTTTCACTTTTCTATATCCAACAAAGGAAATGTAAAAGTAAATAAAATAATGTAGGTACATTTATTAAATTAGCAAAACAATAAATTCTTTGTCTGTTACAAAAGGTGGAAAATATTAACCTGCGTGTTTTAAATATGAAAATGATCAAGTGAATAAATGTTTTCAGTAACAAAGAAATTATTAACGATGTATTTATCATATTCATAAATTTTAACAAAGAAATCTATAAACGATTTGGAGGGCTTTGTACTAAAACTGCCTCTTTCGTGATCTTGATTCGAGACTTGGGCTCCTGTTCCAAAATTGTAGATTCAATTCAAATGGGAACTGAAAAGGTTTCTGTTACCAGTTTTAGTAAGAATTATGTATTTAGTATCCATGCTTTTAATTGTTCAGAGGTCAAATTATATTATGAAATTAAAAAATCTCTTTTACCATAATACCATACAATACCATAGGTATATCGGATCATTCGTCTATGTTCGAAAGCCCAAGGCACAGACCACCTGATTACAGAGGCATAATTTTCATTAATCTGCCATTTTAAACCTAAATTACTATAACTTCCGGAGATCATAAATAACCTAAGAGAAATATTAAAGAGAAAAATACAAGGGCGCTTTTCCACTAGACGGCACGTCAACGGCAACGGCGACGGCACGGTACCGTCGACGATATCGTAGATGAGATAATGTATGAAAATCAATGAAATTATATGACACGCTTTTCCACTTGCCGGCACGGCACCGTCACGGCATGTCATCGATTCCCATAGATATTGTCACGTGATCTCGCCGTGCCGTCGCCGTTGCCGTTGACGTGACGTCTAGTGGAAAAGCGCCCATTAACTGCCGTAGAAACGAAGTTTCTTTTTTATTTATTTTCAACTTTTCTCGTCAACTAGTATTTTATAAAAGAAATCATAATTATTTAGATATAGGATAGGTCAAAAACTTGTATTAATTGTTTTTTTAATGGTACTCCACCTTTACTTAAACTAGCGTCCTATACTCTATTACTTTCTCATACAGATGACACAGATCTACAGAGATCTCCATAATACCTACCTATATCTTATTTCATACATACAACCTTACAGTCACGCCTTTATCCCTAATGGGGTAGGCAGGGCGTCAACGACCCGAAGAAAACTACCACTACGCCTGACAAGTTTTGAGAGTTATTTCAGATAGATTTGTTAGTGACAGGTTGTCAGCCCATCGTCTAAATTACAACACACTGAAACCCTCGAATCCCTTAGCTAGATTTTACCCCCATTAGCTAGATTTTACAGCTGCTCGGGAGGAGAAACAGCTGAAACGTTAATTTTTTTTTCTATCATTTCCAGTCCATCATGGAAGTAATTTCAATTTCTTATTTCATATTCCTTTAATTTACCCTAACCACTTAAATGATAAACTATTCACTTTAAAGAGAAAAGTACGTATACGTTAATTATAGTCGAGCTTAGTATGTGAGTCAGGACTGGATAGACCGGTTTTGAAGAAAGTTGTCTTGCTGCACTAGATCTAAAGAGGTAGCCTAGAAAGACTGGATTATGGAAGCTGTTTCAAGATACCTGCATCGCACATCATTACTGGAAAAGATTTTCATTTAAGGCCGTATAAAAGTCCTAAGAATATTACATTATCTACCTAATGAATGAAGGAAAGGAAGTTAAACGTTAACATATTTTTGGTTACGCAGCAAAAGAATCTTTAGCCAGTTCAAGTTCGTTATTAATTTATAATATTAGATCCGTAGCACAGCATCATTTATTCATCAATTTAATGACAAATATTTTAGACTTTACGCCAACTGTATATAATTTATGTGCAAAAAATCTAAGAAGCTTTAGCTAAAATTCCATAGGTAAACACGAATCATGCTGGAAAACTACAGTCCAATGAGCATTGTCATTCTACAACATGTCATCCACATACACATCGACTTTGCAATCCTGGCACGTTTAAATTGGTGGCTGCTTAATCTGACAGAAGCCATCACGAATTTTGATGACCGATTTATCATCGCAGTAGCCATACCCCATCGGTTACGTATGACAATCAATTTTTTTTTTTGCTTACATTTTATGGATTCGTCGGTTAGAAAGATGGGCTCTTTATAGCGTACGATACGGTGACGATTTGAAAATTCGTCTATGAACACGTCATTGATTTTGTTCTAGAGAAGAAAACGAGTAAATAAAATGTACTTGTACCTACTATCAAACTTAAATAAATCTAGATTATAATGATAAATATTATTTAAGTAAAAATACTTTATCAGATAGTATAGGTTTTTATAAAAACGTAATGTAAGGAGTGATCTGTTATCTTTTCTTGATCGGGTTCAATTTGAGAGTGAAAACGAAAACTTTACACAAAACTAAACAACAGAAAGTTGAGTCATATAAAAACAATATGGCTATCTTACCTACATTGACAACTTTGCGAGCTACTTATGACTTGCATACCAAATCACTTTGATTCAACTACATGGAGTCAATGTTCTAGGATCAATATTGCTTTTAAAACTAACACCTGGCACCTCCTTAACGACTTTCGCTGAAGAATTATTAAATAACCTGTGTGTGTGGTATTTTATTACACATAATTACACACAAAGCTTTTTGTAAATCCCACCATATATTATAAAATGACAAAAAATATGACCTCGATTGTCAATATTTTGCTATTTTAAGAATGGCTTTATTTTTTATGTTGGATATTTTCATTCATGTTATCCAAAATAAACATTGTATCTTACCAAGTATAATATTACGAGGTTACGGCACGAAAATAAAAATAAATCCTTTGAATGATATACTTGAAGAAAAATGGTTCTCATATTCTGGATAGCTGTTTCGTAAGTAAGTAGGTATTATGATAATATTCAAGTGAAGTTAATGATGCTTGTGTACAACATTAACGTAAAGTAGGACTTTATTTTTTTTATTAGACTATATTGGGCGACCGTTAAAAATGGATTTCAGGATTTAATTCAATACAAAAAATTTAATGACACATTTTTGCAATGTTAAATAGCCGTAGAAGAGACCCTGCGTAGTAACGAAAAACACATTCAAAGGTTTATTAATAAAGGAAAAAAAGTTTATAGACGATAAAAAAACTAGGTAGGTAACATAAAATGTACAATGAGTAGGTACTACAGATAAATATCGGTGGAAAATTTACGTGGAAAATTCTAAGCTAGGACAAATAATTATCTTCAAGAAGAAAGTAAATAAATGCCAGTCTATCCAGTTATCCATCTAGAAACATCATTAGTTGTAAGCTATCGGCTCATTTTACAGTCTGCTGGGTCTTCTATATCCGGTCGCGTTCGTCTTCAGTCACTCGAGAATGTTCAGAAATGATCTTGAAATTGCATTGTTATGTTACATCTGCAATAACAGTTGAGTGCACTTTTATGGTGCATATTTAAAAAAAATGTATTTGTGGGGACAAATTTTCCAATAAAAAAAAACGATTGATATGTTTCGATACTTTATGAGTTTGTGAGTCAATCTTTAAGTTTGTATTTATAAAGCGATATCAAGATTAAGTTGGATATGACAAGCCGTTTTGTACTGAAATGACAATTCTAATACAAACTCAAACTCGCTATGCTCATCTATGACAGTACTCGTATACTCAAATATTTTGTACTCTATAAAATTTAGATACATCCAATAACTCTTCCCTTTTTTCCATCTACTGAACTGCATTCATATGGTTCAACTTCTAAACGTATATCTTCATTCACAGGCGTCAAAGTCCACTTTGTACCTTATAGTTTACCATCGAGGTTCAAAGTCCATTAACATTTACAGTCCATTAAGTGACACGTGACATTGTAGTAAAAAAGATTTTCCACAGACGATGGGGTATCACGTACGATGTATATCGTACATACCTACATATACATACGCGGACGGACGGACGGACGGACGGACAGTGAATTTGAATAGTAAATACACGTACACGATGACCGATAAGAAGTCACGTAAAAATGAGGTAATGCTTCAATGTCATTCAGGGTTTGGACAGAGACGGAGTTGGGGCTTTCAATGTGACTTAACTTATTACTGCCGTGTCTTAAATAAAATCAAAAAGCAATATTTCTGATAAATTTTCCAGTTGTAGCAAAATTCAAGTCTCTTCCCAGCCATTAGAATATTTTGCGCAAAAAATATAGGTACAAATTATTTCGATTGTTAAGGATCCCAACAGCTTTTTCTATGTAACTTGGCAGAGTTCCTTCCGAAACAGCAAAATATAACTTTGTAACTATCATAGGTAGGTATGTTTTGCGGTTTCTAAGTTTGAATTGCTTGTAAGTTCAAACTCAACGTTGAAAAACGAATAGAAAATACAAACTTTTTAACCATAGTCCATCCCTCTACATCAATAACTAGTAGAGCTACATTCATAATTCACAGGAATTGACCAGCCGTTGGAAACTGTCAAAGAACGGCCCGCGTCGTATAGAACCTGTCAAAATCGAAGACTGACATTATGGTAACAAGCGAATCCAAAAAAAAATTGCGAGGTTTGCCTTCCAGAAGTACGTTTTTGTACGTGATTTTGTGTATCCGAATATTTTTATCTGATATTTAGTGTATCCGAAATGTTGATACACTCTGAAGACTAGGCTGCATGGGCTTACGCTCTTCGCCTTCCCAAATGGGAGAATTGTAAAAAAAAAAAGGACCGCCAACGCCATCCGTCCGCCATGTTTTTTCTGTATGACTTGTTTCAATACAAAGGTGCACAGTGAAAAAAATTATATTTCTTGCTATATCTTTACTTATATTATTACTATTCATTTTATTTGTTCTTTCGTGAATTTATTTTCAGTGCATTTATTAAGGAACCCTACTCGGGGCAAGGGGATTTGTCTAGGCCAACGAATTTGGCCAACGCTAACAACGGTCACCAGAACGCTTGCCGTTCAAATAATTACGAACATATTTTGTTCCATCTGGTCTTATTACGGTACGTATTAATACTTAAATCTCATTAATCTGGAAAAAACTTCGTAACCTACAACTTCCTTAACATTTCAGGCCATGTACACACAAAAAAGAAACTGCTGTCTCCCTGATTGTGCGTCCTATTCGCCAATCTCGAAACTTTATGTTTTTCCAAAGGCTGACCATCTCTATAAGTTATGGGTTGATATGATACAAAGGCAGCAGAAATACAAAGATTAAAATTTCCTAGAGACAAAAGAGGTCATTGCTCAAAATTGAATTGTGAACTCCACTTTGAAAATCGTTTTGTCACTTGCAATGGCAGACGACTCTATAATGCAGTTCCAACCCTATTCACAGAAGAAGAAATTCGTGCTGGAGAACCTACAAACCCAGTGGAAATATGTGAGTTGTATACCTAGTACCTAATTTATTATTCATCAAATGGCTTTCCTTTTGTTTACTGCTTCCAGCGTATACTCCAACTCCTACACTCCACCCTGAACTTGACTCTCTGACGAAAAATATTTGTTTTACCGTGATAACATTTTTCATTCATAGCTTCATCTTGATTTTTCTTTATTATAGTTTTGTACATTTTCCAGGTCAACCACTTAGACATCTCGCCCGGTTTCGCCGGTATCCTGATGTTGCTCAGTGAGCTGAGCACTGCTCACCAACTGCTCTGCCAACTGACATCTATCATCATCGCTGGATACATGATTGAGGGCCGGGTATGTTAATTTAGCACTCATTTTTTATAATTTCTCACGCCACTTCTTTATTCTTGCTTCTACCTCTAATTCTTAATAATTTGAATTAATATAATCAATCATCAGTCAATAGCCAGCCACGGTTCCCTTGCTACACCTATTTCCCTTATTTATTTCAATATTAAGAAAACCTATTAATTACAGGTTCCCGTAAAGGAAGAAGATGGAAGAAAATCAACACTGCGGCAGGTCTATGCAAACAAGAGTCACTGAGTGATTGTATTTATTATTGGTATTGTAATTACTTTTTGTAATTTGTGACATTAATATAATTGCTATTTTTTTAATAAGTTTGTTTTATTTGTTATCATCTAAAAAAAAAAAAAAAAAAACTAGGAAAGCTAGGGATGTATTTTTATTTTTTAAATCGACCATCGATTATTGTTTAAAACGATCATCGATTATACTGTTTATCGACTATACCGGTAGAAGTGTCACAGCACTGGGTTGCATACAGCCGCCATCTTGGCCGTTACTAACGCTAGAGCGCTTAAAGCGCTGTTTCCCATCTGTCCGTAGGACATATATACTAGGTAATCTGTGGAATTGACCGAAGCTAATGATGGTGGGTGCTATGGGGGCCATGGGGTGGGGTCAACGACCGGCCTTGCCACCCGAATGTTTCAGCTAATTGCCAGTGAAATTACAGTGGACGACCACGCCATGAGATTGACTTCAATCAAATTCGTCGGTGTGATTTTGGGAAATATAAAATCTTTTTGATGTAGCGAATAATAGTTATTTGTTTTCATTTCTCATACTCGGAAAGTAGTGTTGTTTTGATCTGACTATTGGGTGGAAGATGCTGCTTTCCTTTCACAGGGAAGGAATAACTCATACAAATTTCATCCCCACCCTAGGGCGGGAATGAACTTTAAAAATAGAACTGCTTGAATTGCTGTCAGCTGTGAAGACTTTTTTTCATATTAAAAAAAAACTTTATGAAATGTCGTGACTTTTTAACCAGCTAGTGTCACTGGCCAGTGTGAATTTAGCGCAAACTTGCGATGCGAGTGCCGCGACAAAATTAAAAAATAATAATTAAAAAGTCAACACAAATTGGCGGGATAGTAAAATCTGTTCTTTTTAATTTCAATAATTGTACCAATATGACTATTAATTTTAAATAGGTACCTACCTACTTTATAAACAATAAATACTTAGTTTGTATTAACAACTAGTTTTATTTTCCTCATATTCTAAATGAAAAGTAGAGTCATTGCCACGGGTAGAAGAATCAATTCCTCTCGGACTATAGCCGCCCTCGCTGCGCTCGGGCGTCTAACTACCTCGGGAATTGATTCTCTTCCACCCTAGTCTATGAATCTACTATTCTATTCTAGTCTGTTTTTCATTTTACGCATAGATTTTACGTTGGAATGGAATTAACTGTTCACCTCGAAAATTCCTTGTGTTGAAATGAGTTTTCTCGTGAAAAATTACTAGTTAAATCATTATCTAAACTAGTGTATATCTAGTATATACCTACCTACTATGTGTTATTCCCAATAATAGTCACATTACTTTTAAAATTTTATTATTTTGACGTAAAAGAGTGACTAAGCTTCATACATCAATATTTTGGAAATTGACACATACATACAGTGTTTATAATTCAAAACATGCAAATAAAGAAGTTAAAAGTTGCCCTTGGGTAGGACTTGAACCCACGGTCTTCGGCGGACCGTGCCGTGAAGTTTCATACAAATTTTTTACCTTTAGTTGTACATTATCCCGTGTCTCTATTTTTGTAGCTATAACCACCTAGAAACTACTGTGTATTGTATTGGGTCCGTGCCCGCTGGCGGTCATAGAACAAGAGCAGGCGACCGGGATGAGGTCATAGATGCAGTTATGGCTTTACGAGCGACAATTGCCTTTTCGCTGCACCCAGCCATTTTAATAGCCACTGACAACTGGACGACTATTCTGTTTCTGAACTGCATTATAATAAAAATGCACTAGCTGCTTCTTTTCCCGAGAATTATTTAAGGAAAAGATCCTAGAGTTCTGATATTTTATATGTTGCTAAGTAATGCTGACAACTTGTCACTATGGTAACTAAAATTACCCTGAAACTAAGTAAGAAGTGGTGTAAACTGCCTTTATCGCTCTAACCTTTACTAAGGAATAAAATCCTGTCACCCTGCTCATAACATAACCATCATTTGTGTCTTTGAAGCTTCTGAAAAGAGTCAGTAAGGAAAATAATTAAAAATATTTGCTTTTCTATCATAAACAAAAAATTAAAAGACGAGAGAAATACTCGTCCAGTTGTCGCCAAATTGCGCGCGCGCAATTGGCGCGGCAGACGGCGCGTCGGATGTTGCAATTGTGACAGCAGCGTGATGTGACTCCGGCGCACCCACCCAAACAACCATTAGACCAGGTTGAAGGTTGAAAGGTGGAGTCAGTTCAACCGAAGTCACTGCTGTTACTAGTCTGATCTGCGAAAATAGGTATCAACAAGACTTCACTCAAAATCTGAAGATCAAAATCTTAAAACGGTTCAATGATGCGATGCCATAAGCTGTAATGGTGACTTAGGTAGTTTCCGCTTCTAAGCTACTAAGTGTTGGAATAATTTGCCACTTCCTTTAAGAAATCTAGTTTTAGTCAAAGTACAGTTCATACCTTTTCAAAATTCATTTCAAGCATGAGTTTTAAAAAGCTAGACTTTCAGTTTGTTTGATGATGAAAGCGGCTCCCACTATTTATTTGATGATATTGTTATATTTACGTTTGTTAAATTGAATTAAATAAAAAATAAAAACCGATTCTACAAACACATTTTGTAAATGTAAGTGAATATATATACGAGCGATTAATTTAGTTTTATCGCCGCATCTCCATCAGGTTTATTAATGGCGGCAAATCGCGTGACAGCCAGTCCACGCGTCGTAGTACAATATCTAGAGTGAAATTGTAGGCACTAGTTTTATAGGGTTCTTTTACAATAAAAATCCTCTTGATGAACGAAACCATAGAATATATACCAGCAGAGAAGGATCTACTCAATTTTTGTTACTTAATTTCAGTTTTTAGCCTGCGACCAATCGCATGTAATGTAACGAGCATTTTGGCGTCCATTAAATAAATCCATGCGCGCGCATGCTCATTACTACAGCTGAATGCTCGCAGTGACGACGCACCATTAGAACACCATGAAAATGTTTTGTTTATTCTGACATGTTGGTTCATTGGCTTGTTGGACTCGAAGCGATAAAATCTGCTAAAATTATAGGCTACATTGATTTTTTAATTTGGTTGCTTATTATTCTATGCAGAAAATAGGCAGAAATGGAGAAACATTGCCAAGAAAGCGGTTTCAAGCCGAGAGACCTCAACTTAGTACACATCGGAGCAACCACGACCACTCTGTCAAGAGTGTACGACTGAGAAGAAGAAGAATTATTCTATGCCACAGCTCATTCTATTAACTGCTTTAATATTATATCCAGCCTTGCAAAGTTTCTTGACCCCGTATCTTCACACCTGTCTGGTAAATGAAAATTAAAAATACCCACAGCAGAACCCACCTCAAATAGTCTGTTTCACACTATTAGGCGCTGCGTTGGTTGATAGTACTCGTATAGTAAAATGACCTTGAAAAGACATCGACCCTAGTCTATTATGTTAGCTAGCCGAATGGGGTATTCAGCCTCTGAAAATTTACAATACTATTTGTATAAAAAATTCAAGGCCTTGAAAAGATATAATGATATTGTATCGATTTTCGAAACTAAATTTACTTCACTCATTCATTATATTCGATGTTTTAGTACAGGGTTTAAGTTGAGTTTTATAACGATTTATTGACTGTGGTTATTATTTAAAAAACTATGCTACGCTTGCTACGCCGTAGCAGAATTCTACAGTAAACGTATATTGCGTATAAAAACGTAAAAGCATACATTTGCGATGTCAGATTATTAACTGCCGGATTCGCAATCACGAAAATTATTCGATTTTAATATATGTAGATAACATTTTGTAAAACTGCATTGAACATGCACAATCTCTACATTTGCAAAAATATCCAGACGTGGTTTAGTAGAGTGTGTTCTTCTAGCAATGACTGTTGTGACGTGATTTAGTGTTTTTTGTAACTTTGTTTCACTAGTACTTTTTACTTGCTTGGGTAGTAGTAACGTGCCTGTAACTATGTAGTGCTGGTACTATTGCCCTGTTGATTATCGAGTGACCTTCAGCCGTCGTTCGACCTCGCGGGACGGCTCTGTTGCACATTATTACAGAGCTGAAACATACCTACCTTACCTACAATATACCTACACGGTAACTGAAGTAAGTCTGAAAAACATTTATGAAATTGAAAATAATCAATTTCTTTTTTGGACCGTGTTGTGATCCAAAAAAAAAAAAAGATTACAAATCCATACTAATGTTATAAATGCGAAAGTAACTCAGTCTGTTTCGTCTTATTTTTACCCGGCTGGGACAGTGTATAGCAAAGAGTAGAGTAATAAATAGACGCCTCCGCCTCGCCCGCGCCGCACCGCTTCCTATTTGCCATGCCCCTAAAGGGGATATACTTAGTTTTTTTTAAATTTGTTGATAACTTAATCTATGTAAAAATCTACCTACCTATGTGTTCCAGCCAGCAAGGCTCTTGCTAACAAATAACTTTCCTCAAGGAACAAGGAAAAATGCTCAATGTAGGTAGGTATTTTTGGTTAAAATATGAAAAAAAGGTTTTTGTTGGGATAACATTATTTACCTTCTAAGTACATCAAGAAAACAACCTTACGGCTTTCATTTTAAGACTGATTATCGCTAGTAATTATAGGAGTATTATAGGACTCTTGTAAGACTAGTTGTAACAGTGGCCCACTCGCTTGGAATTAGTTTTCTAGACTGCTTGCACTTTCGATTTGAGCTTAGAAACTTCATGTGTTTAAACCTTATTTAATATTAATTTCTTATAAGTAGATTACAACATGCGTGGGTAGGTAAGTTAAGTAGAATGTAAATAATGTTATCCCAACAAAAACCTTTTTTTCATATTTTAACCAAAAATACCTACCTACATTGAGCATTTTTCCTTGTTCCTTGAGGAAAGTTATTTGTTAGCAAGAGCCTTGCTGGCTGGAACACATAGGTAGGTAGATTTTTACATAGATTAAGTTATCAACAAATTTAAAAAAAACTAAGTATATCCCCTTTAGGGGCATGGCAAATAGGAAGCGGTGCGGCGCGGGCGAGGCGGAGGCGTGTCAATTTTGTATGTAATTTACGTCTGCGCAGCGCAGCTTGATTTGAAGTTTCTATACAAAAACAACGCATTGACGACGCACCGGCACCGCACCGCTTCCTAAATGCCATGCCCCTAATAAGCAAACTGACTACAAAGGAGTTTTGGGTACTGTAAAAAATTAAAAATATATTTAAATAATGCTTATCTATTCTTAGCATATCCTACATTAGATCTATAATGCTAAAACGATGACATATTTTTATTTATTTAGGTACCTAGTTTATTATAAAAAATCCATCCATTCATATTCTATCCTATGAACGCCAATAAAGTCTCGTAGTTATTTATTTTCTAGTATATTCTAGATCTTTCCTGGAAACTTCGCTTCATAATGTAGAAGGAGAGATTTACTCGCGTCGTGAAAACACCATAAAAGTTATTTACAGAAGGACATGATGAATCCACGCCAATGGTTTATTGTAAATGTTGCCAGCTTTAACATTGTGGAACCGTTAGGTGGAAAAATTATACGGGGTGTATAAGGGACAACTTACCGCAAATTGATAGGGGTTGCTCAGTCAATTAAACTGAACAACATACGCCGGGATTTTAGAAAAGCCTATTATTTTTTTATTTTCCTAAAATCTTTTTCTGGTAAAACTTGTTCAGTTTCGTTGACTGAGCAACCCCTATCAGTTTGCGGGACGCTGTCTCTTACACCCAGTATAATTTTAATAATAACAATTATTTCAAGGTAGTCGACCAAATAATTACAACAATTAAATTATTTCCTTTGAATTCGTCTCCATAACAACTCTCCCATTTATTTCTAATATCAAAGATCCTTTAGAACTATTCAAACAATAAAATGGAAATTGCTACCTGTTTCTTGATTCTAAATTAACTTTAGAATATAATTGTTTTCGAAAACGTGTACACGTGACAAAATCGTTGGAAAGATTTGGTAATAAAGGTTAGGTAGGTAAGGCAGGTACCTAGGCCCGTATTTATAATCAGCTCTCAAGACTGACAGCGAGTTTAAGTTCGTATCAGAAATGTCATTTCAGTACAAAACGACCTGTCAAATCCGCACTTAATATTGATCTCAATCTTGAGATCGCTCTATAAATACGAGCCCTAGATCAAACGTGATTGGATTTTATTTCATTTCTGGATATGGAGGTCGTGGTGGGTACGATTCCCAGCTGGGATAAGTATATTTATTTGTCCTTTTTTCACTTTTCCAATCTTCTCCCAAAGATCTCTGAAAAAAGTATGGAATCAAACCGATGAACCCAGAAACTAAGGCTCGTATTTATAAAGCGATCTCAAGATTGATAGCATTATTAAGTATGGATTTGACAGAGAGTTTTGTACTGAAATGACATTTCTGATACGAACTCAAACTCGCTGTCACTCTTGAGAGCTGATTATAAATACGGGCCTCAAAGCTCAGACAACAGGCAGATAAGGATAAAGTACACAAAACTATGACTTTATTGTGTTACCTTACCACACCTACGCTTGGTAACTGATCTCCCAGCGTAATTCAAGTATCTGTTACATTAATGGAACTAAAAATAAGATAATAAACAAGTCCGTGAGAGAGGATTTCTTAGTAGGTAGCTCAGAGGACTCTAGGTTCGATTTCCTAACTATCACTAATTTTGATGGAGTGTGCATTTTAATGTTTACAGTATAGGTATGTGAATGTGGAACAAGGCGGAAGATATCGTCGACGACGATTACCGTCAAAAACAGAGCACCGTGACGATATCGTTTCGTTATCGTGCCGTCGCTGTACCGTCTAGTCTAGTGGAAAAACAGCCATAGGTAACTAATTAAATAGGAAGCTTCTAGTTATTTCTGCATCAGATCCTAGAAATTCTACTTCATTGGAAATGCTCAGAGAATTTAATATTGTTTTTATTAAAATAAAATCGAATACAAGTATTTCCCGTAGGTATTTCCTGTATAATATTTTCTTTAAATTTCTCGTTAATCTAGTCACAATCTAAGGTAGGTTTAATTTATTCTCAAAACTCTACATAGAATAGATATTATTTTGATTTTCTATTTTTCAGGTAATGACTTGAAATATTTTGGAATATTAGAAAGTAAGTTCTCTCAATTCACACTAAATATTGACTCTTCCTTTCATAGGTAAATACACACAATTTACGAGGTTATAAGATGCAGAGTATGCATCAAAACCTCAAAATTGTGTCACAATCTAATCTAAAATATAAATTACAATTTCATCGCTGTATAACATTGTAGCTCATCCTTAATTTTATTAAAAGGCATCGAAACTACTTCAAATTTCTCGGTAGAGGAATGTACATTCTTACCCAATAAACTCTTATAAAGAATACTAAAACTGAATCAGAGACAGGCCATTTTATTATACTCTATTTAAAGCCCTGCAGTAGTAGTTTATGGTAGAGTAAAGAGCGCCGCAGATAATTTATGCGTAGACAGGACCTGCGCATGCGATTCTGTTTCTAATAAGGGAGTGCCACGTCTATTAGGGTTTTTGTTCCTCTTTTTGTTGATTGTTCTATTGATAACACTGAAAAGCATTTCTGTGCCTATTTAGCAAAAATAGACTGTCCTTTTTAGGATGCGTAATTTAATTCCATTCCTTTAGCTTCCCGTTGTATCCGATGCTTTGCTTTAAACAATTGACAAAGATCTATCTTTGCTGAAAAGTATCATTAAATTCTGGCCAGAAGATGGAGAGATGACTTGGAGGCATTCCTTCCAAACTGGCAGCTAGAAACTCAAGACCGAGACGTGTGGCGAGAAAGAGGGGAGGCCTTTTCCCTGCAGTGGGACACTATACAGGCTACATAAAAAATAAAAAATAAATGCAGTCAACAACTATTTTATTTATTTTTATTTAACCATTTATTGTACACAGAAAGATACAAAGGACAAAATACATAGGAAACACAGACACAACAGGCACTGCTTATCTCTAAAAAGAAATTTCTTACAGCAGACTACACTACAGGCAACTATCACTCTTCTTTTTCTAATTTAAGAAATTTACAGGTCTATCTAACTAGTTTAGATATGTGTCCGCCAGAATCGGCACCATTAAGAAAGTAAACATATCCTCCAAAGATCGTTTACATCAATTTTAAATTTTACGGTTCTCGTGAAATGCAATAACCGCAGTTAATGTTGTTTATGTAAGTGAATAGCACCCCGAGGCATCGTCCAATGAAGATCATGCCGATAATACTTTATTAAAAGAAACGCTACAAGGAAATAGGGTTTAAATTAAGAAATTTTGATTTTAAATTGTTTTATAGAAAAGAATTTTCAACATTATTGCATCCACGGTAGACTGGGAGCGATATAAAGGATATTTTTTGCTTTGGTTGTTAAAGCGGCAACAGAAATACCTACATCATCTGTGAAAATTTCAACTGTCTTGCTATCACGGTTCATGAGATACAGCCTGGTGATGGTGACAGACGGAGACGGACGGGCAGCGGAGTCTCAGTAATAGGGTCCCGTTTTTACCCTTTGGGTACGGAACCCTAAAAATAGTATTCGCAACTGCATTTAGAGATTAGTCGATTATTAATCTCTCAATAACAACACTCAACAATAGAAATCTAAACACTGTGGTCGAATTAACTTATGCCTAAATGGCGTGGCGGTTAGCCAAAAAGCAAAAATAAAGATGGCCACGTAGATTTAAAGTAAGATAGATAACGCAAGCCTTCTATCCAATCGTGTACGAAGTTTGTTCAATATGCCTACACAAATTTGACGCTTACTTACTGATTGCATTCATACATGCCATTTCTTCCATGCTATACTGGGAGCGAAAGAAAAACGTAGAACGTTCCAGCTGCCCTTCCTCCCGGGCATTTTTAATTTCATTTTTTTTTTTTTTTTTTCAAAATTGCCCCCAATTTTTGTCAGATGTGGGGAAAACGCCTTTTACGAGGCGTTCTACGCTGTGTTTACGCCGTAAGGGATTAAGATGTGACTTTATGAATGAATGAATCGAATAATTGGTACTTACAAGCTCGTTGTCTTATTATCTAGTGAACATGCCGTATCTAACCTCTTTACTCTAAGATCTGTGGTGGAACACTGGCAACTGACCGCTGGTCCAAGCCAGAAATACTTGACCTGCAGCTAACAGTTTCACACCTAGCTGAGGCTTATTTCGATCTAGGATCTATATCCGGATCTGTTATAAGTTATCTGAACAGATTCATCAGCGATTGCGAAGAGATTGCTCTGATGGATGACCAAAGATCTGATGCTACTATACTATTCGTTGAGCTTTGGGGCTAGAAATGTTAAACAAAATGATATTTTTCTTCTATCGTATCCGGTAAGGTATCCTAGGCCCGTATTTATAATCAGCTCTCAAGAGTGACAGCGAGTTTGCAAAATGACCTGTCAAATTCGCACTCAATATTGCTCTCAATCTTATAAATACGAGCCCTAGTGTCAGAGCTGATATCTAAGCGTCGTCGAACATAGTGGTAGTTGTCTGTCGATTATGTACCTTTTAAAAATAAAGCGATACCTAGTTGAGATTGGAAAAAAATACTGTTTAGTTTCGAAGAGTAAAAAATAATTGCACTTTTAAATGGTGTTGAATTTATCTAGTATGAGTAACTAGAAGAAAAATTACTGTTGGATCACATTGGTCTGTCAATTCTATCATGTTATAATTGCACTGAGAAACGATCACTATATTCGTCATGTTTCCCCAATAAATCTTTCAAAAAGTCAGGTTCATCGACCGATCCACTATAACTAACTATAACTATAATATAAAACTTAAGTAGCGCAAGATCACGGTTCACGGTGGGGTTTTGTGTTTTTTTTTTCCTACGGTCCCGTTACTCAGGTTAGATTGGTCAGATAAAGGGCCCGGGCCAACGATCTTCGAGACTTGTTTTATTTGTGATACAGACTTATGTTTAAATTCAAGGATTTTTGACTTATTACTGCAGTATCTTAAAATCCGAAGATTATTGATATTTTATTTGTTAACTCAAGATCTAGAACCCAAAATAACATAAAAAGTATTAGCACGCTAAATGGTATCGTTTAAAAAATTGCAAACCGTTAAATTATCTATACTAATTTCTGTTAAAATGAAAGTAAGACTTACTGAAATTAACTTTGTTACTTTAGCCAGAATCGATACAAATATTTCTTCTAACGACTTCGACATAATTATGTAGTGTCTTTACAAATCTTTTTAAATAAAAACAAAAATAGTGGGTCGACCGGCCTAGGGAGGTGAACAAACGTTCGAGATTTGGGTTCAATCCGTATTTTTGACCCGAATCGACAGACGAGCGGCTGTTGGCGCGCGCGCATGCATAGACGTAAAAACACTACGTGGGGCAGGTTAGGAATGCGTGTTGAATGTGTTGATATATCCGGTGAGTGTGCACCGGTTATGACATGAACTGGGCTCTCGATCTGGAGATTCTGGGTTCGATTCCCAGGGGGGAAAACAAAGTTGATTTGTTAATTTATCACTTTGTGAGATTTTCCCCAGTTTGGTGAGGACATTATAGGCTGAATCACCTGATTGTCCGAAAAGAAAAAGGATTCCTTGCTTCGGAGGGCACATTGAGCCGTCGGTCCCGGTCGCTGTCTTTGATAGTGGTCATTACACAAAACCATGTCAGAGGCCTATTAGCTGTGCTATAAGGCGGTTTATAAACTCTGACATCAGGGTTCATCGGATCAATCGACTCGAAACCCACACGACAGAAGAAGAAATGATTATGAACTTATGTTCAATGTCGATAAATAAAATTAAATAGTAACTGCAGGGCAGTACTATTTGCTTGTTTATTTATTTGTTTTTTTATAAATACAATGTATACAACAGGATAAACCTAAAAATACTATACAAGGAAGAAAAGTGAATCTATTATTATTAAATATTCAATAGGACTATTTCTAGGGAAGTTTTTTTTTTTAAAGTGTTGCTAATTCTGCGAAAGAAGGCTCTCAAATAAAATAATTTTGTTGAGAACTGCGGCAGAAGTACAGCGATGACTTCTAATTTCCAATATATAAAATTTCATTAATTTAAATATATTTTCACTGAAATAACATATTTTCACTATAACACGGGCAATGCCAGTGGCAGAGGAAAGTAATAGGAAGCTCGCTCGCACACTGACCCATTCATAGACGAGTCGACTAAAAAGGAAATCCTACTTGCGCGCGCGCACACCCGACAACATCACATTACAACTAACTCGATCGCGTAGTCTTTACTCACACATCATCCTACTAATATTATAAATTCAAGTCATCTTCCTAGCCTTTTTCATAAATTGTTTATGAAGTCAGACAAAGCGCTTGGTTTATCACTTCATTGACGTATAATAAATTAGATACCGATTAAATAAAATCAAAACAAAACAAACCCATACTAAAGGCATGTAATTAATAATTATATCGTCCCTTTTCTCAAGTGTCAACAAATAACTCAATTTTATGCGAAGTGATATTTATATTATTATTTTCATTAAATCCAATAAAACGTTGTTATAAACGGAACAAGAATCGATCGATCATATCTCAATATGGAGGATGTTATTTGTATGAATAAAAAAGACTACAATTTAATTATGATTCCTGCTGGTTGTTCATAAATTTATTTAGCCTTAATGTTTATACGTGGTTGGTTAGTGTTTTTAAAAACTGTCATATTTTTGTCCAATAATCGATGTTATTTTTTATTTTGTTCTATGTTTTCAAACTGTGGTTTTACAAGGTTATGAAGGATATGGTTTTTTTTTGTCGCAGTTATTATGTGGATGCACTCCTACGCATTCAATTCGAATGCGGTCAATGATTAAGGTACTTACTTATTCCAAGTTGGATTGCACACTGCAGCAGTTGAACTGCAGACTGCAGCTATACTCCGGCCACTATTTTCTGACAGATCATAATTACAAAAAATTACATCATATAAAATGTCATACCGGGTGTAAGAGACAGCGTACCGAAAACTTGGTGTTGCTTTGTCAACGAAACTGAAAAACTTCCACCAAGAAATTCTTTTAGAAGACGAAAAAAAAAATTTTGACTTTCCCATACAAATGACCACCTGGATCAGACAATTTGTATGGAAAAGCAAATTTTTTTTTATTTACTGAAAGACTTTTCTGCAACCCCTATCAGTTTTCGGTACGCTGTCCCTTACACCCCGTATAAAATGACTGTTGTTGCTCAAATCGGCTGACACGATGGACTACGAAGGCTGAAGATTATGCGCTCACGCGATCAACACGCTTGTAAGGTTATTTTCGAGACTTAATCAAGTGTTTATCCGATAATTCCGCTAATTTTCCATACTTATGTTCCAATCATTACCCGGTCTTATCTTCGATATATACCTACATTATTTTTATGCATCACTTTTACTACATAATATTTAATGTATGCTTTGTTTGGTTAACTTTCAAATAGTGTTTTGGATATGTAGGTAAAATGTGGCCGGCAATTTGAGGTACTCCTAACATTCGAAGGTGCAATACCTAGATAAATGTTATTGTACTTATACTAGGTATATAAATAAGAAAATTTATCACCTTAGAACAGGGGTGGTGAAACTTCGATCGCGAGAAAAGTTGAATTCGTTCGCGGGAACACTTTCAGCAGATTATTTAGCTATACCATAGTATCTTCTCACAAAATGGAGAGTAATAATTTTTTTTCTCTCCGCCCGTAGTTCATAACATTGGTAGCAATTCGTAGTTGTAAAAATCACGACAACTAAAACAAGTCCAGGTATGAACCTGTCATTTTCTATCAGAGGAGAACAGAAAGGGACGGCAATAATTTTTATTCAAGATTTAGATAAGTCGTGCCCTCAACGAATCGATAGCATTGATATAATATTGTTCTTTATTCTCCAATACCTGAGTCATGGGGCTTCGCTCAGTTCTAAACAAGTTCTATATCTAATAATCTCTATTCTTTCAAAATTATAGATCTATGTTCAGTTCAGTAGGTCATAGGTATTATGCTGTATTCAGTAGGAAATACTTAAATAAAACAACATGCTAAAAGTTGCTTATTTCGTAAACATCATCGCATTATTTATTTTTCTGTGGCTATAGTAGAAATCGATCGTTTTCCGTTTGAATTATTAGTGGACGATCGGCGCTAGGAGTCTAACAACACCTGCTGCTTAACAGGATTCTTATTTGCAATTTGTCTGGGAGAGATAATGAATGATAAGATAAATTAAATATGTGATTTCATCATACAAATCCAATCCAACGGGGTTAGTTAGTCATGATGTTGATGGTTGGATATAAATACTTTCAAAATCATTATTGTTTCACTTCATTACATGAACCATGGCAGTAACGAGGTGTTTGGTGTTTATTTCACTTGTGGGAGCCCTGGCAGCTCGCCCGTCGCTATTGGCTAGGAGAGCAGAAAATGTCGAAGAGTTAAAGTCAAATGGAATCCTCCAGGAAGGTAAGTTCTTGTGACCAGATTAATAATCCACGTAATATAATAATTAACTAACATTTTTTTTTTCAAGAAGTAACATTAATATTTGTACCATTCTATAAGATCTTAGAATGATTACACAGGAAATGAAACAAAATTAACTTTGCTTTGCAGATCGCGAAATAAACTTTGCAAAAGCCATGGAACCAAATCCCGGAGCTAGTTCTTGGGAGAACAGTGACAAATTTCAAGGCGAAATAGTCTTTCAAGGCATAGAAATTTGGACGGAAGGGACAAATGCGAAGGGAGTGACGGCAGCGACGGCAGCAACGGCAGCGACGGCAGCAACGGCAGCGACGGCAGCAACGGCAGCGACGGCAGCGACGGCAGCGACGGCAGCGACGGCAGCGACAGCAGCGACAGAAGCCAGGGCAGTTTCGGCAGACACGACAGCGACACCAGCAAAGCCATACACGCCAGCCACGGCAGCCACGCCAGCGAAGCCAGCCACGCCAGAAAACCCAGCTACGCCACCGAAGCCAGCCACGCCAGCAACGCCAGCCACGCCAGCAACGCCAGCTACGCCAGCCACGTCTGCCACGTCAGCCACGCCAGCAAAGCCAGCGATGCCAGCCACGCCAGCAAAGCCAGCGATGCCAGCCACGCCAGCCACACCAGCAAAGCCAGCGATGCCAGCTACGCCAGCGAAGCCAGCCACGCCAGCCACGGTAGTCACTGCAGTGACAGCAGCAACACCAGTCACGGTTGCCACGGCAGCGACAGCAGCCACGCCAGCCACGGTAGCCACGGCAGCGACAGCAGTGACAGCAGCAACGGCAGCGACGGCAGCGACAGCAGCGACCGCAGCGATGTGAGGGATGGGAGGGAAGAAATAGAGGGAAGAAAATATTTATAAGGTAATACTGTATATTAAGGACAATATCTGACATGCGTTACGCTGATGATACGAAATTTTTCGCGTTACAGCGATTGTAATGCATTGCATGAATGCAGATTTAGATTCATGTACCAGATATTCTGATAATAATCTTTTCTCCTACTAAATGTAGAAAATATACCTATACTTTGTTATCATTTTGTGGAATTAAAGCAATTTGAATGTGAAATAAAAAAAGTTTAAAATTCAAATCTGTTAACACCATCGCATCCGAGTTATGACAACAATTTTAATCCAAAATATAAATACATTATTATCAACCAATCTTTTTATCAAATTAATTAGGTATACTTACTAAGATTAAAGAAATTCATCAAATAATGTTTTTTAAATAGTGTGTGAACGACTACTTTTGGTCATCCATTTCTTTACTTTCATAACAATAATGGTATATTTATAAAACGACCTATCAATGTATAGTGAACTTTATTAAAGCCCACAAATTTATCAGTGACATATTCACGGCCTTTCCATTAATAATTAGTATCGGAAGATAACTTTAAAACACATTATATTTTGCTTGAAATAAATGATTAATTATTATTATTTTAATCCATTAATTGCGCTATAACATATTTCAACGGATGATTTGTTTGTTTATCTGTCGTTTAATTTAAAAAATATCATATCGTTATATTCCATATAAATAATATTAAATGTCCATATGGCTCCATAGTTACTTATTTAATTTTGATATACTCACACACAATCGATCTTTAACACCAACATTTCTAAAATATAAACTTCAGTAGTCACGTAATTGTGATCTTTAATATCATAATGTAATTATTGATTGATCATAAACAAATCCAGCAGTTATAGTACTAGTCAAGATATAGATAGCAAAATTGAATATAAATACTTTTAAAATCAGTGTTCTTGCATTTTGCATTTGGACCATGACGGTGATAAAGCAATTAGTGTTTTTATCACTTGTGGGTGCCCTGGTGGCACACCCATCACCATTGGCTAGGAGTGCAGAAGATGTCGAGGAGTTGAAGGAATTCCTCGAGAAGACCAAGGAAGGTAAGGTTTTTAAAATTCGTATACACAAAACATAATTGCATTGAAGAAACTTTAATTTACATAACTGCAAGTTGAGTTGGAAGTGGTGGGAATGATATCTGAAATGCATAGGTTGGCTTAGACATAATAATTGAATATTCTCGAAGAAATATCAATGATGAATCCACAGGTCGCGAGATCAGCTTTGAAGAAGCCATGGCACAAAATCCCCAAGCTAGTCCTTGGGAGAACAGCGGCAAATACCAAGGCGATATAGTCCTTCAAGATGAAGAAATTGAGGAGATGGTAGAAGAATACGCAGGAAACTCTACCATAAGCAGAAATGGTTTGATAAATAGCCGTCACAGATGGCCTGGTGGTGTTGTATATTATGAAATCGCTCACAACTTCAGTAAGTAATATTTGTAAATTATTACTTCTTTTTTCATTTATAAAAAATACTCCATTATTACGGACAGGTTTTGACAATCAATTTAAAAAAAGAACGTCTATGCAAATGACTCTTTTACGTTTTTATGATCTCTATTATATTGGTTTATGTCTCTTTTGAGATTAATTTATTTTGTCCAATTTTATCAGACCAACAACAGTTGAACATGATCCAGACGGCAGCTAACTTCTTCCACGAGAGGACTTGCACTCGCTGGGTGCGCCGGACCAATCAGAGGGACTATGTTTTGATCACAGTAAGTAAAAACAAGGTCACATTATCAGCAATCTATCCAAGATAAACTTTTAATACTTTTTATCTTCGAATATAATTTATTTCTTGTAAACCTTTTGTAAACAATAATAATAAAGAATTTATACTATAAGCGGGGAATATCTTTTCGATCTTGTGTCAGCTATAATAACAATGATTAACAGTATGCCTACTAATTCGTTTAAATAGTACCTACGTCCGTACACGTTTACGCTGCCGTTCAATCACATAAATACGTTTAGTTTTGTGTGTTGGTATGCATTTCTTCTAACTAAACAAAAAATAATTTTTATTTTAGGGCCGCTCAGATGGCTGCTACGCCATGGTCGGATACTGGTCGGGCCATGGAGCGCACACCCTGAACTTGGCTCCTAACGGCTGCTTTAACTTATTCATCGTCATTCACGAGATGTTGCACTCTGTGGGCTTCCACCACATGCACCAGTCCTACAACAGATACGACTGGATTTGGATTAACTGGGCTAATGTTGCGGCAGGTACGAATAAATTGATATTTTTTTTTATCGCTTTACTGTATCATCAACAATAGTCCATCATTGGACATGCCCATGATCCATGGATCATACCTTGCTTGGCAGGCAGGTTAGCAAACGCATTACAAGATATCGCATGCATAAATAATACTGTTACCTACTCCATGGGTATACTGCTTCGTATAATGGTGATGACTTCTTCGTCAGCTTTTACGACACCCACAGTATAATCCGATTTAATTTTAAAATGCGATGCTAATATATTTTTTATTCTAGGCATGGGACACAACTTCGACATATTCAACAACCAAGTCGTCACCATGTTGAATGTTCCTTACGAATACGCCAGCAACCAACATTATGGTTCATGGGCATTCAGTGTCAACAACCGACCTACGATTGTAGCAAGATTCGTAAGTGTATCCAAATTCTTTTTAATGATATATCGCAAAGATTTGTAAATTGGCATTAGTAAGAACTAGTCCAATAAGGACGATTCTTTAGATTTGGAAACTGACTGAGACAAAAGCTAAGAAACAGTTCTCTTATCCACCACAGTTATTTAGTGATTTTTATAATTTTCCCAGAACGATAACGGTCAAATGGGCCAACTCACACATATTACTGGATGGGATATCCTGAGGTTGGCAAGGCTGTACAACTGCCCAGGAGCCTGGAGTGTCCCTATTGACCCTCGTGATGCCAACAAACCCTACGATGAAGAATTCGCCAGGAAAATGAGAGCTGCTGCTGATGTAGAGCTAAGCGAACGAGCAATAATGCTGGATCAAGTTTTAGCTGAAAAGAAGAAAAAAGAAATAACTGCTGCAGATCAGGCATAATAATCTTGCATAATAATACGATCAAATTTATTTATCATTATCATGACAATATCATTGTATAAATTAAATAAGGCTGTTTTTAATCATCAATGTATTTTTCTTTTTCAAAGTGTAGTTTGGCGTCCCGTTATGGCACCGGTACTTAATACTGACTATGACTAATAATCTTAATAATATTAGTATGGCCACAGAATATATAATAGGTATGGCATCGCATGAAACCTTTTTAAAAGGCTTCCTTGTGACAAAATCCGAACATTATCTTTCTTTTAATCCTTTAATTTGGGACGTTTAAGGTTATGTTCGAGTTGTCATTACAGAGACTCGTCACATTATTAATGAACATGAATTTGATTAGAATTACCATTATTGGAGACATGAGTAAGCTCGATATTATAAAGTTTTCATTTGATTAAAATTTGTTTAATACCGCTAATATTTTGGTATGACTAAAGTAACGTTATACTGACTGGAGTTTGCACAAAGTTTAACTTTTTAGGAAGCAACCAAGAAGACTCATTTGCTATATATTTTTTTTCTTAATGACACAAATTGTAAAATGGAATGTATTTCCTTAATGTAAACTTTTAACATAAATCTATACTAATTATTAAAAAATCTAAGCATCTACCATATAGGTAAATATCCAAAAAATATATAAAATAAATTTTGGGATTAATTAACATTAAATTTGCTAATGATTTACAAATTTACACAAGCATAACAATTAATTATGTTTTTAATGTTATTTTTGCGCTACTAGAAAATGATAATTTAATTATGACATGAAATTAAATTATTACCCTGTTAAACAAAACGTACATGATCATTAGGCTAGATCTACAAGTATTAAATTATGTACTGCTATTTTTAAAAACCTATTTAAAACTACTAGACTTTATTCAGAAGAATAAAAGTCAAAAATATGCACAATAGGTATTTTTTTGCTACCAACTAAGCCCCTTACAGCTTCCATAAATTTTATACCTGCACCAAGACTCGAAAATGTGGTATCAAATTATGAGTCAGTCCACTAACGAGCGAGTTTCAAAAACATCCGAACACCAAAAGCCAAATACCCATCGTCCTCGCGAGGTCGTTGACCTTGCACCTTAATGTGCCGTATCAGGGGCCTAATGTGACTCTGAGGTTGAATTGGGATCCTCAAAACATTTGTGACAACAACAAATATTTCTGTACATGTTTAAGTTTTATAAACATTTTGATGAAGGCGTCAAAATAAAACATAATTGTCAAAAATGTTTGAGGATAAGTGTTTGATAAATGAAAAAAAAAAACTGAAAATCTGTGAAACAAAAAAATCTCAATAGATTTTCGAATTGTAACTTACCAACTCTTGCAAAATAACATTAATCAAAGGTTTGACGACTCTTCATACTTCTATTTTCTCACACTTGACTTGACACCAACCAGAAAACCACTAAACATAAACATGTTTCCCAAAGAGACAACTCCAAAGAAAGTTAACGAACCATCGTGAGAACACTGTCTATTAAACTTCATGTTTGTTTGTATGTTACTAGACGTTACTGCTATTCGTGAAAAATGTTCTTCCTAAATACCAGACTCTTGAACATCAACTTTTATGTCGCTTTGTTTGGTGGTCATGGCAATCAAAGGCCTTTGTAAAGTCGGCGGGGCTTATAAAGAGTCAGCTCTATACGCCATCAGGATTCAGGATGGTAGCTATTCAATGGTAGACGATTCAAGGGAACTGCCTCTCCTTTTATGGAGGACTACCATTCGTGAAACACGCGTAACTTTTTTCCAAATTGCTGTATGTTTACTTCGATTTGCTGTAATAAATACTTACGCAGTCAAGTTTCCATGTCTTGACTTGACAATTTCAATACTGCATATAAAATAAAATAAAAGATGAATAGACGCCTTGTGCGTCATGCTGAAATTGCCAGTAGTCTTACAAGGTTAAAAAGACACCCTTAAAAAAAGGCGGATAACGTGCCAACTAATCACGTCAAAATGCACCTTAGTCGGATACAAAAAGGTTTTTGACATTGAGAAGAGTATATTCATTTTTCACGCTTGCCAAACTGTCACTGAACTGCTAATCAGTTGACTTGGAATTTCACGCTCTTGTGCATCTCCACTGAAAGTTTTACGTCCATCCCGACGCGTATTTTTGTCATTCGGTTTCAATTTTCGTACAAATAGTTCGGATGTCAAATGTTAATGTGCTGTCAAGCGACATCTCAATTTTATTTCTTTTGTCAATGTTTTCTTTAACCTCTAATAAAATATGATGATTGTATCAAACATTTTCTTTTTCTTTTTCAAACAATGTTAGCAACAAGTATCCTTCCATTCTGTGAAAAAGATGTCTCAAGTCGTTTCACGGTCTCCCTGCTTACTGCTAAATGTTTCAGCGGCCGGCGCCGGCGGAAGCGGGGTTGGTTGCTGTCATTGGCTAAGTCGGGATGAGATCGGGCGACCACCTCTGAACAGATGAGCCTTGTTTTGGTACAGTTCTGACGCCATCAAGCAAACTGCTGATAAATTCTCGGAAATCCTTGCTTTATAAACTCCATTCAGCATCAGTGTTGCGTAAAAGCTGAATTGTGTTTTTTCTTTCTGTAGTGGCGGGTTGTCAGTGTCAGCCCATTGTCAAACTTGCAATATAAAGAAACCGTGATGCAGTCGAGTTGTACACTCTATTTTATATCACTCCCGGCCCACCAATTTAATCTGCATTAAATCTATGAAAAACTACTTAATAGTATTTGATAGGGTATAGTTTTCTTAATCCAGAAACAAGATTATCAAAATATCTGTTAACATTCGAAACGATCTCGTTTTCTTTATTTAGATTGAACTGGAAACCTACATCTTTTATTATCACTAATATTTGAATATCTACCTCTACCTATTATTCCATAAATATAATATTACTGTGGTAACATGTGGGTTAAATATATGCGCCATCGTCGTGTTTTATTGTTAAAATCTCAGATCATATTTATTTTATTAGTCTAGTAATACCGGTTATAGAACTAAGCAGTAAATTATACAGCTGTTTTCTTTATAGCAAAAGTATTATTTTATGTAAAATGTATAGCAACTGTAGGCGTTTGGAAAGGTCTATTTATTTATGACAGAATCGTTTTATTTTAATAATAGGTTTGAACTTTGAAGACTCTTTAATTAAAAATATCATAATATTTATTTTGTAGTTATGAATTTGTTTAGTTAATAATTATAATATAATATCGTTCTTAGTTTTTATTCATCAATCACTAAATAATGTTGCTAGTTATGATAGAGACTTCATTTAGCTAGAGTTTTTGTTAGACCATATTGTTTAGTTTTGTTCATGTCTCATTGCTTCTCAATATTCTTTGATTCATCTGTTCTTGCAATATCTATTATTATTTTTATAATTAGCATGCTGTCATGTGTCATCCAATGAACGGACGGTATCGTTGTCGCCAAAAGTTGACAGCGCATGACGCCTGGCGCTGCTGACCGTCTCATCTTCCCAAATTCATCATTCATTCCTTCAATGTCACTTTAAATAATTTTTTGCTAACGACCGAAAATAATTTCGTGATCTTGTTCTTTTTCTCGCCTGTTTTCTCAGTACTTATTTTGTTCGATGCAAACGAATTTTTTTATCTTTAGCCTTCGTTTATACCAAATAGTATCCGTGTACCCAAACAAATTAACCAACGTAAAAATCTAACATTTATCAAACCTTTTACTGACGTAGAAAGTTCTGCTGAGACATTTAGTAACATATTTTAACAATCACAGTCCATACTTGATCAAAGATATTTTAGCTAAAATGTTATATTATGTGTTACATGCCTTAACCTTCAACTTCAAATAGTTCCACTACAAATACGTAAACAACAGCATCCGTCAGGAGTCGGATTCATGTTAATCTGTATTTGAATCTACGTCAGCAGCTTAATGAATACACAGACGGTCTCTCGCTAGAATACAATCGTTCTAGACATCTTTTGATGGATTAGATGAAATTTCTTGTCAGTAACTTTTTGGGGTACATTCTCAGTACTACTAACGTGCTAATTAGATTGTCTATTATATGTTAGCTGGTTATTATGAAATTAATTTTTTTCATAATTATCAGTTCTAACCATTTTTTCTCTGTGAACATTTCATTCAAGATTGCGAGCAGATTTTTAGTGAGCAGATGCGTGACGAAGGCGTACGTGGAGCAACCTTGAGTCGACGAAGCGGCTGGTATCGTGCGAGTAGGTATACTCTACTAGCATACTAGTATACTATACTATAGTGACGCCCTCACTACGCTATTATTAAACGAGTTCATTGGAACATCTATTTGCGCAATTCGTAGCATCGCGCTAGCATTCCGATGACCTTACGCCGCTGCGTGGACTGCACGCTTCGATTTCTTAATGATTTCTGTTTCTTTTACCAGCTCTTGTTCCTATGATACGCTATAGGTCTCCAGGTATCCACTTATGAACGCTTTTCGTTTTCATTATGTGATACATGAGCTCCGCGCGCAATATAAAATATTCGATGCAAAATTTTACTTCGTCTGTGTTTTTCAAGACTTGTTTTTCATTTCAGGCTCATTTTGGATGCGCTAACTCAGGTACAGACTATACTGTAGGCACACTCACTCAAATCCTAGTCGGACAAGGGGGCCTCGCGGGAGTGTGCGTGGCGCATGCGCTCTCGCAGTTTCTACACGCGCTGTCCATTCACTGCGCAACCCAACACGTCCAGCAAGAGCGTTAATGTCGGGTGATTTTGGAAAATATTCCAGTGGTTTGACGGGTTGTATCCTTGTATCAGCTACATGGATTTGAAAGTCAAATTAAGAATGAGAATTTGAAATATTGGAGCTCGTCAAGCGAGTGGAGTGTCGGCGGCGGCGGAGCCGGCGTGGTGTGGGGCGGCGGCGGCGGGCGAGGCGGCGGCGGCGGCGCGAGTGTGCGCGGCGTGCGCTTGTGGTGGTGCGGTCGGCCCGCCGCGGCGCGCCCCGTCAGTCGGCGGCGGCGAGTCACGCGCGTCGCCTCGTCCAGCTCTCTCCGCACTCTCGTTGCGCCTTGCACACCTGCCACTGTTCAGGCTTCGACGGCTCTCACGCTCTCGAGCGTGGAGGTCGCGTCCCCGCGCGCCGCTGTTTCGGTCCTCCGCGGTTTCGAAGTTTCTAATTTCCCTTTAACTGCAGTGACGATACCCGTGCTACTGTGTGTGGTGTTGACTCCGGCTGGCCGGTGGCCGCCGCGTGCGGTGACAGTGAAATCGTGAGTCTAGCTTGCGGATGTGCAGTGATGGATGAGTAGACCGAGGCGCGAGTTACCGCGCGGGCCAAGTCGTCGGTATTTCTGGCTGAGAGTGCGAGCGGGCCGTCAAAATTGAGCCCAAACTGTATCTAGGTGGGTATCGGTGTTGGTGCGGCCGGTGAGAGCGGCTGCTGGCAGAGCGGTCGTTGAATATTTATAGCGAGCAAGTTGGAAAGTGTCGCTCGCGGTGGCGAGGTGGCGACGCGACATCGGACCGCGAGCGAGCAGCCGCTGCCGCATGGCTCGAGCTCGACCCCGCACAGCTGATTTGTTGTGTCACGAAAGCATATCTCCCGTCTCAGCCGAGAGAAATGCGGTCATTCATTTTGTTAGTATTTTGGTTGGATGTGATTCACTCATTACGAAGATGCACTCACTCTGATGGAGTTTATTACGTGTGAGGAAATCGGAGCGAGTTATGTGCAAGTGCAACGCGTCGCTGGAATGGAATGCATTCTCATAATTATTTACTCAATTTACTCATTGCATCAACGTGTTTGGTTTCTTGACCTTCTTTCAAGTTGTTTTCTCTTTCGTTCTCTTCACAATCAGTAGCTACTACTACGCCTACGTAAAAATCCAATAAGAATAATGTTCTAGGTCCTAACGACATGTCGTTTTATACAAATGACGTAAATGTATACGATGATCCTCGGATTATAGAAGTCAACAACTTGCAACGTAAACAGCTTAGTGAACTGCAAATTGAATTAGTTGCAGGGCTGGGTGCAATAGGGCATTATACTAATACCTTCATTGGATAAGGGTGACACTTCGCATGCAACACTCGCATTCAAGAAGGTTTTATGAAAAGTTTTTAAAATAAAAAAACACCGGGCTTAATTACTTTATAAAAATCCACACAAACGCACATTAAATTCAATACCTGGGAGTTCACTAACCTGACCTAAAACAATAATATGCAAGTCCAACAAATATCAAAGCATGTTAACACGGTTCTAACTTGTAAAGACACCTAGTGGCTTACATCAATTATAAGCTAAGCTATAGCCATTTTGTTTTGCTACATTATCACCCATACACATTCTTTTGTTTTATGTACGTTTTATGTCAGATTTTTCTTCTCAATGTCTGTTTGCTTTGTAAAAATATGTGTGGCAAAACCCCATGCAAAACCCTTCTTGCATATCTATCTTAACAGCAACATTATAAATCGACCCATGTAGATACCACCAATACAATCTAGAACATTCTACGTGAGTGAGAAAATCACTACAGAAAAGCTGCATAGCTAACAAAGAAATAGCAAAAATTCTATTCACGCACGTTAATTAAAATGATATAAACGATGGCATGTCTTCAAAGGACCAATTCTTTGAAGACAACTTAAGAAGATAAAATTTTAGAATACAATTTACCAAGAGATACAAGTAAATTGGCCATGTGTGAAATTCTTGTGAAAATTGTAAGTTAATTTTCTTTGTAAAATCAAAGCATCCATAAAATATGTACGAATTTTCATTTACATCGGTTGACTAACTCAATTTTGATTTGACTTTCATACAATTAGTTAAACCTTTCTACCCGATTTTCAAGGGTTCGTCTTTCCCTTGTACAACAATGTAAACATTTCTCAAACCGAAGTCTTCAGCGGTCAGCAAACCTTCAGGGGACCATCAATCAAAATCAAACTTGGTTGGCTGTGGTTCAAAATTGAGCAGATAAAAATGTGCCAATCTGCGTAAATGGGACAAGGCCGTGCCCCCGATTCCAGGCGTACGCAATAAACCCGCAAACTCTGCAACCCGAGAAGATCTGGGAGAGCGCGAAAATTGAAAAATGAAAGGTCTTGATGTCGGACAGGCTGACGACGGTTTCAAATTATCTTGGCATGGTCGATCGTCTGGACTTGAAGACATGTTTAATGGTGTTACTTAATCTTCAGCAGATGCTTTGTAATTAATTACGTTAAATGAAGACCAAAGTAATTCGTTACAAGGTATAGATTACGAAAAGATAAACCTTGTTAGCTCAGAGCATAACTAATCTTTGAACCTGCACTGAGTTTGCAGATTCTGCTCACAGCTAACTGGTTCTATCCTCACGTACCGACTCAGTGTTTGCATACACTACACTGTTGCTAAGTCCACACAGAGCAATTTAGGTCCAAGGCATACACTGAGATTCTTGAGTACACTGCTCTGCCATACCACTCATTATCACTAGCGACGTCACGCCGCTGTGTCAACATTCGTCGCGATTGCAGGTGCTGAGGTCGTCGCCCTCTCCGATATTTGGATACACTACACAACCACAGACGTAGATAGCTACGGTTATATTATAGAGGCGATAACGGGCCAGACGGGTACACGTGGAGCGGAGCATTTGGGACGAGCCTGTTCTATAAAAAGGCACGTCCTTGCCGTGTATCCTGTCCTGCCTCATCTTGGAATGAGCAACTATACATTGAATAGACGGGAATGAATGTTTATAAATAAGACGTATCTCTAGCATTCATTTGTTTCAAATCATGTTCTGTCACATTAAGAATTGAACGTCCTCAAGTAAGTTTCTAATCTGATTTATGTAGTTGCCAAAAATCTTAACTAGACAAAAAATTTAGTGGAATTTCTCGCTAAGTTACAGAAATTCCACTAAGCTTATGGATAATACATTTTATGGATTAGGTATTAGTTAGATTTCCTTATCCACATGCTATTTCAGTACAATATCTTAACTCCCAAACATATTTTCATTACATTTCAATTCGAGCGCGAGTCCAGCTTTAAATTCACAATTTTTACAAAAGTCACCTCAAATTCATCGAAGCATTACGTAATTAGATTTAGCACAGTCATACCTAATACAAAGTAAATGTTCTTTTCAATGTCAAAGAAGGCACCGACTCTACTATTATTATGAATGCATATGATGAGTCAGAAAGCAACTGCCATGACACGAGAGCGAAACCAGTTTCCAACAAAATTTTATCGTATGTTGATCCCGAACAAGCGTTTACTATTGACCTCTTTCCGGCTGGTCTTAGCAGTTTTCTGTGTCAGTAACCATAAGCAATGTGGTGAAAGTATTGCTAGTAAGAAGCTCAAGTTTTTCTACGGGATTATTTTGTTGCTCTATTTATTCTATATCGCCAGTTCTTGCTTTCTTGTTGGCAATGCTACCATAAAATGTTATGGTTATTAAAGCAATAGCATTCGGGCTAAAAACCTGCTAGAAATGCTAAATAACAATATGGAACTAACGAGAAATTACATACATAAAGCAACGCCTTTATCCCTTGCGGGGTATACAGAGCGTATGCGATAAATATAAAGGACAATTTTAAGATTGAAAAGGTGTTGCTTTAGTGATAGGTTGTCTGTCCATCGCCTAAATTACAATACGTTGTAGATAACCTTCAAATCCCTTTGCTGACCCGGAAGGAAAAGCAACTGGCACATTCTGTGTTTCTCTCACAGTCCAGCATGGAAATAAAATTACATTTTAGTACTAATATTTTGAGTCAGACAAAGGATCAGCACTACTGAATGACAATGAAAATAAGCAGCCTAGTTGACATTGTAGAGTAGATATCTGTCATATCAGTAGGCGTCGGAGAAAGAAGGGGGGTGAAAGTAGGACACAGTGTTATTTCGGGTTTGAATTGGGCCGAGTGGTCAACATCGGGGCTTCTGTGTACGGGGACAAAATTAATAGTTCGCTAAATCGAGTGTTCCGCAATGAAAACGCCCAGTAATTCACTGAATCTAGTTTCTACGTCGACAGAATTAAGGATCTTTCATTTGGCTCTCTCTTGTTATAAGTCTGGTTAGGTTAGATTCTGATGACATGTCTTTTTTTTTGTAGAACTCTTTCTTGTTAGACATTTCCGCTTCCAATGTTACCAGCAAACAATATATTTTAGTAGATTGAATCAGTAATGTATTTGTAATATTTTCATTTTATGATTATGACAAAGATCTTTTACTCAAATTATTTGAAGAAAATTATTCGAACGAAATAGTTTATCTTCTCCAGATTAAGCTAAACGTGTAGGAGTTATAGATGAACGACGATGTAGGCGTCAGAATGCGAAGTATTTACGGGATATTAAAAGGCTTTTATAGCGGTTTAAACCTAAATTGAATAAGAACATCACCTGACTAAATAGCATTGGATCAAATGGATTGAGAATACATTTGTTCGCTCGCTGAATCATTCGTTTCCTATCTGGGTCGAATCTATTTACCAAACTAAAGATATAAAAATAACATATGTTTTTTTAAAGTTAGTGATCAATGTCATAATTATTTTCTTCATCATTGTGATCCCTTATTTAAATTCTTTGATTACATTAAGATACGGTTTTGATTTTTCAAACGTTTTTGGTTTTGAATGGAACCTTCAAATACATTTTTATTAAAATAATACAGGTTAAATAATTTCAGTTCCATTTCCATTTCTCTTTAAAACATGTTTATTTAACCTTTGCAAATGTCTTTCAAATTAAGGGAATAATTTTATATTTAATTTTACTTATTTATGTTAAACATTTCAAAAGTCTGGCACATGCCTGTTACAACTTGCTATTCCTAATGAATAAATTAGCAGATACATTGCATTGTATGTTAACAACTGCGGCGGGTTCACTCCGTTGACAACTAACAAATTTGACAAAATTAATCATGTTTTTTTTTCTTTCGTAATTAAAAATACAAGTTTTTGCTTCAGTTCCCTGTGCGAGTCAGTTAATGTATTACGTATGATAATTTGATTACTCGCCAGCTATAATGATACCACATAATAGGTCGGTTAGATAAAAATACGGGCCATGATTACAGGTTGTAATATTGAATTACCAAACAATGATGTCCAAAATTGTACCTACTCGCGAGAATTTCGCAGCCCACGTTCGGAGCATGTATCAATAATAGCATTTAGGTTGTACAGGCAGTTAAAAAGCATCGATTCAAAAAAGGAACAAGTTTAAAAAATATTCCTAAGTCGATAACCGAGCACTTTCAAATCACGCCGTCTCCGTGCTCATGCATTCCTTGACTCGCTCACCCACAGCCGCGGCGGACCGGTCCTCGGCAAACCCGACCAGTTTCAAGAGCTAGTCGGATGAGTGGCATTCCTTGCTGGCCGGTGGCGATTTCGCTGGTGCGGTTTATACGAGGCGCGGCTCAAGGTGAATCGCCCGGTCAACATACGCCTGTTTCAATCGAATGCCTAGACCAAACATTGCCGCGTGCTCATACCAGGTGTTAGGTAGGACACCTAAATTCAATGCAAAATTATTATATCTTCCGTTTTACGAATTTACATTCAATAACCTACTTTTTTAAATAAATGTCTCCATTTATCATAGTGTGCATACTCAATAGTTTCAATTCTACTCTTACACTTTTCGTCTTATTATCCCTCAACACAAGGGTTTCCGGATCGAATGATTCCTTCAATGCACCCTGGTGTCAAAATCTTTAATATGGTCAGTTTAACGACTCGTATCAAAGATTGTAACTAGATTTACTTCAGGACAATATCTTGGATATTATAGTCTGACCCTGTATTCTAAATTGATACTTCACCAAGTAAAAAATTTGGTAGCGGCCTTGCTATTGTTCCAAAGTGTCCAAAAACAATGTTGAGTTGAGTCAACTGACCGCCATCTTGAATCGATGTCGTTGGACTATTGCGACATTTTTGGTCGACGGCCATTTTAAATACATTTTAAACGACTCTTACAATGTGCTAGGTATAAACAGACTATTAATATAATAGCATAATTTGTCATGCCCATTTCAGTTGACGAAGTAACAAATCACAACTAATTAAGCTTTATGATTAACATTAAAATCTCCTGCCAAAAACATAAATTAAAAAAAATTACATTAAAACTTCTGTGAACTAGAGGCAACGTTGTTCGTTTAAATTTTATCCTAAAAGTACGAAGAATTCGGAACATTTTATCATAAAGTCTCTTGATATTTTACCAACTTTAACTACTTCTCAACATGATTTACGTTGTGTCACAAACTGGTAGTTCTACGAAGAGCCTTCAAGAATTTTCCTAAAAGGTTTAAGGAACTTGGTATAAAAATTCAGGAGCAAGCAAACAAATTAGTCGAATTTTTCGTCCTTCTAATTAAATTAATTTCTAATTAGTGTATCAAGCCCTGTCAAAAGCTTAGCAATTAGGTACCCATACCTAATTAATTTCTCATAAAATGTTAGTTTAATAAATCGACCCTATCAATCAATCTTTAAACTTGGATTGAAAATAACTTTTAAACTTTTCAAAACACGTGGTAGTAACAGGAACTTTAAGGAGAGGTTAAAGATCCTATTACAAGCCTTTTTTGTCGATCAACTTTTATGTATCAGTTCTGCTGAAGCTCATTCTAAACAGTGTCTTAAATCAAGTACCTGTATCCATCAAATCAATCTTAGGGCTCGTATTTATGAAGCGATCTTAAGATTGAGACAATTTTTAAGTTTGAATTTGACAGGCAGCTTTGTAGGTACTGAAATGACATTTCTGATACGAACTCAAACTCGCTTTCAGTCCCAAGAGCTGTTTATAAATACCAACGGGCCTAAGATATTCTTGTTTTTATTTTAATACAGTTCTGAAACTATTAGTGACTTACATTTAACTACATAATTGTTTTATCTCTATGATATGCGCGTGCAATAAATATGTATCACGTCGTAAAAGTAGTAATAAGACGTAGGTATACTATGACATATTGGACAAAATAAAGTCAAGGTTCAGGTGTCAAATAAAAACCGTCACCCTATTTTATTTTATGTTCGTTATAAACTTGATAAAATAAATTGACGCAGAAAATAATAGTTTGTAAAAGACTATTAGTTTAGTGTATCAATACAAAAAACAGAAAAACACATAAATCCAAATATGAGCACAAATTGACTTTAAAAAAAATTCTGAGCGGAACCATTTTAGATAAAATATATTTAGTAGCATTTATTTATACGATGCTAGTTTGATATTCAAAACTAGTTTGTCTCTTTGCTAATTGAATATGTGCTAATTAATAATGTGCTGATATCTTGCTAAATTAATATTCAGCTATTAATCACAGTCGTAAGACACAATAATTAATTAAAAATGTTTTCAGTGATAACTGAGATTACAAAGTTAACAATGGCGTAAATTCTCGCGAAAATATTTTAATTCTAATTCTTAGTAGCGCTGTCACTTTCTTAACTTTGACATAAGAACAGGATAGAAATAAACACATGTTTTTGACATTCCTTATTTGACATAAGACACTTTAAATAAGAACTGAGCATACGCTCGCTACGACGTAGCAATAAGTACTGTTATAATATTCTGTAGCAGTAGTCAACACTTTGCGTGTCAAAAGACTAACTGAACTCACCCTCCGCGCTGCGCCCGCGCACGTGCGTCTCAACTAAACTAAACATTTCAATAGAATCATTTGAATAGTGTTATTTGTGCCAATATTGTACTCTCAGTATAGAAATTAGGATTCAGCTTTGAACGGTTAACCCTTTATTGGACAGAGCAAATGGGTTCATAAGGTTTCAAACTTTCAACCCTGGTAATGGGTATTCAAGGTTCAATTTATTAGAATAGCTATAAGTAGCACACCAAGGTATTAAAGCTAGCCCTAATATTGGTGTCAATAGGTCCGCAATAAGGGCACGCGGCAGATGGTATTTGGCGCATTAATGCTTTTATAAGATCCGGTTTTACAGGGACGTATTTAACTAGGCAGTTTAACTCGTTTTTAGTACTTATTTGAAAGCAAAAGGTTAGGAAGTACTTAGGACTACACACCTGGGAAGAGTAGGTAAGTTTTATTTGTACTTCTTGGGCTAATTTCTGGGTGACACTTTTCGAGGCTAAAATTAGCTCAGTCACTATCCTGATTAATTATTTTGAAAACAAGCAGATGATAAATTACCAGCTTTATAGTATGATTTAATTGCTCCATTCATTCTCCGTTTGATAAGATCTATTTGAAAATGAAAATCTGTTGTCATTTTATTATTTGCTTTGATATAATATAACATTGATCCTTTAGATACCTATTCAAAATACAAAATGAAGACTCTCATTGCAATTGTCAACATTAAAACTACCTAACCAAAATTGAAATCATCAAAGAATCACCCAATTTCTACGTATTAGTAAGTATAAATACTTTTATAGGTAACATGTAGGGTAAAATTGGTATATCTATTTTATACACAACTAAATTTAGAATCTAACCCTAAAATATCGATGTCAATGGGCCGAATACAATAAGCCCGACCGTTGACCGAACACAGAGCAAAAAAACTGCTTCAACGATCTAAAGAAACTGGATCATGAATCGCGTAGCTTCACCAATCGCAAAATTATAGGCCCCTACTAATTATTATGAATTGCGTTTTGGATCTTATACGATTTACGTTCTAACTATCCTATCAGTAATGTACACCAAATTAAGCGACAGATCTCAAAATCAGTAGACAAATTAACAGAATATTATCATGTCTGCCTCTAGACTAATTAAGTTTCCCTATTAATAGGCTTGACTCAAGATCTTCCGCACGAATTAATTATAATATTGCTTAAATTACACTAAGCTCCGTTGAAGCCAAATTAACCAAATTAAGTTTATTCGACTAAATTTAAGTTTCATTTAAAACGAGGAAAAAAATGTAAAATCTGAATTTGCCACAACATTTACCTAAAAACGAAATAGGTACGTATTTTTTCTTCAGTCGATGAAACTAACCTGATTCCAGTACTTAAACCTCTAACTACGATTAAATACAGAACCTGTGAACCTACCTAATACCTACTACTAGTTACTATCAAAACGTGCCCGATCGCTGCGCGCGCGCACTTCCCGGACAAGCTAAAAATAGCAAAGATAAAACCAATATTCAAAAAAGGTGGGAATAAGGACAATGTGAGCCATTACAGGCCAATTTCTCTACTTCCTGTTTTCTCAAAAAATATCGAAAAAGCAATGACTAAACGGATTTATACATTTTTAGAGAAATACAACTTATTAAATAACAGCCAGTTTGGCTTTAGACAAAATCGATCAACGCAACAGGCAGTTATAAAATATATTAATGAAGTCCTTAACTACATCCAAAACAAATACTACGCGGTTAGTATACTGCTTGACATGACGAAAGCTTATGACAAAGTATCGCATAATATATTATTATCAAGACTATATGACATAGGAATAAGAGGTAAAGCATACGGATGGATAAAATCATATCTATATAACAGACAACAATACGTAGAACTAGAATATTGTAATGACGAGACACGCGAAATAAATACGGTCAAATCCGCAACCAGATACACGAACTGGTCTATTCCGCAGGGAAGTGTGATTGGATGCATTCTCTTTCTGGTATATATTAACCAACTTCCTAATATACTTAACACTCCGTGTGTATTATTTGCGGACGACGTCTCTATTTTATTCAAATGTTCAAATGATAGCGAAAGCCAAAATAACATCATAAACAATTTTAGAGCGGTCGAACACTGGCTATCTGCTCACAATCTTGAAATAAATAAATCAAAAACCAAGTTAATGCAATTTCGACCGATACAGAAATCAGAAATAAACTTAAAACTAGTATCTGAAACACTAAACATCGAAGAAGTAAAAGATTATAACCTATTGGGAATTCATATAGATACTCATTTAACTTGGGAGAACCACATACTGAAAGTAAAATCAAAATTGTCACAATTTACCTATGCACTAGCAATTCTAAAAACAAGCACGCATATAGAGGCCGCACTAGCAGCATATTATGCCTATGCTTATTCATGGATGCGATATGGTATAGTACTCTGGGGAAGTAGTAGCAGTTCCCACGACATTTTTGTTTTACAAAAAAAATGTATACGCATTCTTTTTAACATTAAACCTAGAGAGAGTTGTAGACCGGTCTTCTTAAAAGAAAAAATATTACCTCTTCCGTCTATCTACATTCTAGACGGCGCAATGTATGCAAGGAAAAATATAGGCCAATTTGACTATTGCAAAAGTGCTAGGCGAAATCACTTATTAGAGATGCCTAAAGGTGGTATGAAACTGTTCAAAAAGGGTCCACACTACCAAGCCGTAAAAATCTATAATAAATTACCAAACCATTTAAAAACAGAAACTCAAGACAAACCTTTTTATAAAAAATTAAAAGCATTCCTTTTAGACAAGTGTTACTATACAGTTGATGAATTCTTAAACGATAACTTAAAAATATAAATTTACGCCACGATCTATGCTATAGAAATATGTAAGCATGACATCTAGGCTGGTATTTATAAAGCGATCTCAAGATTGAGAGCAATATTGAGTGCGGATTTGACAGGTAATTTTGTACTGGAATGACTTTTCTGATACGAACTCAAACTCGCTGTCACTCTTGAGAGCTGATTATAAATAAGGGCCCTAGAGACATTTGTATTTAATTTTTACTAGAAACATTTGACATAAAAATATTATTATTTTTAAATGATTTTAAATGATGGCACGTTTCATAGGCTATAATTTACAAATTTAATTAATAATTTTATATAATGACTCATGAATTATATTTTCGCAATTTTATTGTAAAAACTTTGCATGCCACCAACTTGTAACGCCCTACTAAACAGGGTTCATGTACTCATGCTATGTTATATTATATATTTAAGACCTTTAACTCTGTACATGATAACAAGCAATAAATTGAATTGAATTGAATTGAATTGAATTGCGTTGACAATTATGGCCAGGGCGTCCTGCCTGCTTGTGCAAAATTGCAAAATATTGAATCCCTAACTCTAACTGAAGATCAAACAAACGACATAAACTTGCTTGAATATCCAATGCTTAAATAGTAAAGTACTTTAAACCACACTTAACTAAAAAGCTAATCTGAACTGAACAATCTTTCCAACTCTTGAAGACGTGCCCGATCGCTGCGCGCGCGCACCGCGATTGACAATGGCCAGGGCGTCCTACTTGCGCGCTCAACCGGCACGCCAGATGTGAAACCTGGCCAAGGTCTCAGACTTCACTTCTATCAGGCTTTTTGTGCTTCTGCGGTTGCTTTTTTGGTTGGAAGAGCAATGTCAAGTCAAGATACGGATCATGGTGTGGCTAATGACTGTTACTTCTATCAAACAATAACTATATATAAAAAAATATTTCAAAAAGACACAAAAGTATCTACATCAGATAAAAAAGGAACAAAAGTTACAGCACAAATATAGTCTTTTTATTGCTAAAGATGCAAATTCTTCCAGGCAACCTTACTTTGAAGCGAATGATGTTGCAATTACCTACCACTGACATAATTTTATAATTATTTCCATTTTTGTATTTTGTATTTCCATGAATATTTTTTGTGACTTATCTGAAAATATGACACGATAAGTAGGTACTTATTTCTCATGATCAGTTAGCTAGTAATCCTCTCAACAAAATATTAAACCATCAAATCCATTTTTCAATCTTGAGCGTGATCGACCAACCTTACGAACTGACAACAAGGCTTAGCCACTCAAGTCCACTTTCAAAATGATATTTCAAAGGCAAAATCGATTGCTATTCAACCCCAAAATATTAAGGGATATTCGGTAGTTATCATAGTAAATACGAATTAATAAACCCTACATTACCCTTACAAATGCCAATTTGAGTAAACCCAAGTCAAATATGATAAGGGACCGGTTTAGTCTAGTCATACCTTCTGGAAAGTAGGTCAGGAAATAAATTGAATAAGTATATTATAATAGGAACACACGTGTACGTCTGCAAAAGACGATTACGTAATGTTAAAGCACTAAATGCCTGAGTAAACATTGATTAAAAATAGAAAGAGATCAAACGAACATCAACAAAATTGGAGACGAAACTTTTTGATGATTTCGAAATAATCAGCGTCCGGTTTAAAATAGCTGTAACTAAATACCAAATGGAAAACGGTCCAAACCTTCAGTTTTTTATTCTTTTCCAAGTATTTTTTCGAGTCGATGAACGACCCGATGAACCCTGGTGTCAGAGCATTTAAACCGCCAATTAGTAACAGTTAATAGACCTCTAACATGGTTTATATCTTCAGTGAGAAGTATCTTATATGTATTACAGTGGAATAATTTCTATAGTGACCATAGCTTCATTGAAGTTCATCTTGACATGGAACACGGGGAAAGAAGTTATAGAGACATTTTCAACAAAGCAAGCGTGTGCATCACGAAATACAAATACATTCCAATGCTCAATCGTTTATTGATTTCCACCCATGATTTCCACGAATTATTACCTACATGTTTCATTGTAGGACGTTCAGTAAGTAGTACTGCAGGCAATGGCTTATTCTCTAGTTAAAACATTATACGGCACGAAACTGGAAGGTATACGAACGAGTGTTGAAGATTACTTATTCTTTTTTGTGGCATTTGCAGACAAACAATTCAGCCAGTGTCAAGTGCTACTGTACTGGTGTACTGGCTATAATAATCACATTATGAAGAAAAAAAAACGGCATTTCTTTTGGAATGGCGTTTATTGACAACCCACACAGAAGAAATAGAAATGTGAAACATTCTTCGCGTTGTCGAGTTACGTGGAAAGCTGGCCATGTGGCTACTACAATCAAACGAGCTTGTGTAGTAACATTGTAACCTTATTACCATCTCTATTACGTAGCAGTAGCACAGATAATCGCATTCACGTGGTTGTTCACCGTACTAAGGTTTGCGTGACACCGTACATTTACACAGCGGAGGAGTTGTAACAGCGGAAACGTTTTTTTTTCTAAACAAATGTACAAAAACGGATCATTCTCGTGGGAATGCCAAAGAGATCGATTAAGCACGCGAATCGTGATCAAAAGATACTTATATATCAATGCCCTTTTAATCGATATTTATGCATAATTGATTTCATTCCCATGAAAGTTAATTCAATTACTAGCAGCTCAAAAAAATTGCAACCCACTTGTGCAGTTCTGCAAGAAGGTTTTCAGACATTTTGTCAACAAAATGAATCAATAAAGCCTACCAAACAAACCAGGAACTCAACCAAAATATCCCAACCAAACTGGGAACAATCCCATAAAAGGATAATTTGATTGACTACATTAAAAAAAATAGTGTAACTATTTTTCTCACTCAACCTACTAGGCAGTTCCTCTTCAAAATATGAATAGGTATAATAAATAGACCATAGTCTATACCGTATAGTCTATTTACATTTCACCAAAGTGCCCCTGTTATTTTTAAATCCTAAAACCGTATTTCACGCAAATAAAATCGCAAGTGAAAACCTTTACCGTAAACGAAAAACATTACTCCCGGCTCGGGGTAAAAAGGTCGCAACTCACAATTTCCAAGTTTTATGTAATAGGCACCGGAAGTGTGGAAGTAGGAAGCGAGGCTTACTATTGATCACGTCGCGAGGGGCGCAATTCTTTCCCCCCCTCTTAGATACATTCGGTGTTGCCAGATATTGATATCTAGGAAAATGAGGGCAAATATTACTAAAAATTACATTTGAGTTAATTTTACTAAGAACACATGAAGCAAAAATAGAAATGTGTTGCCAGAAACTAAAGCTTTATCAAAATAAGCACTTAAATAACATCTGATATTGAATACGTCAAATAAAATAAATTTTATCCATGATTTAAATCCTATCATCAATATTTGAAGATGTTGACTAATTTGGTATTTAGGAGTTAAACCAGTAACCACAATTACCTAACGTAGATGTCAGAGCCCGCGTAAAAAAAATCAGAAATCAGTACCAATTACCAAACAAATTTGATTCCAATATCTGGCCACACCGTTCAGGGGGGAAACCCGGTCGGCAGAGGCGTGGCCGGCCGTTTGGGGTGCGTGCGTGCGTTCGTTTCCCCCGGGTTCAAGGTCAATCCGGGCCCATTGAGAGCCGAACACGTGCCCAAAGTAAATATAGTACACCGCAGTTACAACACAAACGTAACTGCCTGATGTCCTTGTTGAAGGAATCCCTAAAAAATCTTCCGAAAGGTTTGCGAGTTTTGTCCAGCTACGCTCATTCAGTTCGGATCCGGAACTCTTAACACGTGTTCAAAGAAATCCAGTCTCTGTTACGACAGAACTAACGTAAAAAATGTAATTAGGCCTTTATTCCAAAGGGCTTGAAATAGAAATCAACTTTAGAGTTTCTAGAAGAAATCTTTCACAATTTGCGTTGGGATTGGGAAGTTTTGATCAATCAATATTTTGATATTTATTAATATGATTTGATATTCTTACTAAAAATAAGCTGTGTATCAATATGATGCACAGATAAGTAACAATTCTGCCTTTTTGTTATTTTATCCCTGAAAAATAGTACGCTACGCCCCCGTAATCCGTATCTTCTCAGTGGAATTCACCGAAAACGGATTATCTGTTTTAAGGTCAAAGTATATCAGTCTGGTCTCGAAAGTCTGTGGTTTATCATTTGTGTAGAATTCGTTTTATGGCCTGAGATGATTTTGTAACAGGATTTATATAGGTCAAGCTGTAAAGGCAGTGATTCCATTCCGTCGTCTGTTTGTGAAAATACCATTCGTCGCTGGGAGCTTTAGGTGAGCTAACTCCATCGTCTATTTTGTCTCTATTACCTCTGACCCTAACTAAAGTCAAATAAAAAATAAGCAAACGGTTTTGAAAAAAAAATGTTTTGAAGAAACGCATGTCCTCCGTTCATTTGTATCAGTAAATCCAACGTTATGTAGACGATCTATCAGTCAACTTTCCTTCGCTCCAACCAACAAGTTTCATTAACGCTAACTGTATATAAATTATGGCACAAACGATGTACATTAGAATAACTAATGGCACTCAATCTGTTCCTGATTTCAATTTACACATTGGTCATGGTGGTGGTGGGATTGAAGATGTCGGTCCGACAAAAACAATCAACAGTTGATGGGACTTGGGTGTTTGATGTGAGAAAATTATGGAACTCTTTCGTACCTTTAGAAAAAGCCAAGCCAAGCCAAGGTTCTTTTTAGTTTTAGTTTTCGCATCACTAAAAAGATTATGGGAATAAATTAATAAGATAATGAAGACTTATTCATTATTGATTAATTAATTATTAATTACCATCTCTTTTGGTAGATTTTGGTACATGTGGGGGAAGAAATTAGAAGACCTATGATTAAGAATGAAAATCTTTTGTCTTTAGTTCAGATCTTATACTGCATTGTAGGCCTTTTTTTCCTACGTGGCACGTATCATTAATGAGGGAGTGGTGATAGATGAGGGTGTTATACCACTATACATTCTTTGTAACTAGTTAGGGATAGTAATGGCCGAAATTACTAACGAGGGGTTAGGCCCTATCTCGTATCTTATCTGAGGTTTTGACGCTTCCCAAGTGTAATTACTAGAAAATTAACAAGGACCTTAATGAACAAAGTTTTATTTCAGATAACGAAATATATCGAATGAAGTCAATGAAGGCATTTTGATATTTTTGATAACCATTGTCATAATATAAAATCAAAACACAACAGTCGGCAATTCTTATACTATTTACTCGCTTTATATTCATCCTAGCAAAATTTAAACTAGCTCCATTACTTTAAAACCGAAAAATAGTTGAGCAAAACATCGCGCAGACTACCTCCGGCTGAATGTCAGAAGTGGGATGCCAGAAGTGGGGAATAAAAACAGAAAATCGCTGTGATTACGAACGTGCGCCTGCAACGCCACGTACAAAGCACCCTCTTCAGACTTCTTTGAGGATTTTTGCGATGCCAACTAAAAATATGAATAACAGTCTTTGGTCATAGATTTACACGTAACATATCTAGGAGAATAAATTGAAGCAGCTTCGCCTTATTGCTTTTAGATAAATAGAAGTACTTAAAACCTTGATTATTGGATGTATTGATTCACAGCGCTTGTTTATTTTATGAAGTCTTCACTAGACGAGACTTCTTTGCCAGGAAATTTTCATTGCTCAATTCAGAAAAACCTACTTGAGAAGTCAAAAATTCACAACAGTTTTTAAATGAATTTTATCTTGTTTATTGTGGGTTATTAGTTCTTCGTAACGAAACCTACTCATTTTCTATTAACTTCGATTAGATACATAGTTCCAATTTTATTAAATTAATTAGAAATCAACTGTTGTTTTCGATGCTCATTTAATCACATTTGGGTGAAGGTTAGGTCAGATTGGGTTATGGCCGAAATCGGACGATTGACGCGCGGACTTGTGGCAATGTACAACCTCATTATTGAGTCCAAAAACTATTTTCCAAAAGCTGCATAAGAAATATTTTCATTATCATTTCAGCCTACATTATAATAATAATAGTCTGGTATAGGCTTCTTCTTTAGAAATATTTTACTATACCTATATTTTTTTTTTATTTGATGCTACCGGAAATGCCATTCTTCAGTTTTGCAACGTTGCTGAAGTACTTAAACAAAGAAATCCTACACCCCACCTCATGTTCTCGCCAACTGGCCATTCGTTAGAAACACTGGACAAGCTAAAACCGAGGCCAAAAAGATAAAAAAAACCCAACTAGATATTTTATTACTATCAGACGTCGTTGGCAACACGGCTTGTACGTGCTCGCCTATAAACATAAACATGGAAAACGCACAAAAGCCTCTGGCGGCGTCGCGTCGCTGTCAGATAAAGTTGTTGCGTTTCTTTTGCCAGACAGAAACAAATACATGCACTTGCCAACAGGCGCGAGCGAGAGGGAAAACCCGATCGTTAGCCCTGATCTTCACTTCAGCGCTACAAACACAGAGCCCGACCGAGAGCGAAATTGCAACCAGAATGCACCTAGCTGTGTTATTACTCCGGCTTCCTTGCGAAACGGCCTTCCTCCGCTAACCCTTCACTTCAAAACTAACCTTATTGCCTCAGTATTCGGTCGGGATTGTTCAGCGGTAGACACAAAACCGGTCGTGAAAGGTCTTCAAGGGAATTTAGACGTTACTTCTTGGATGCAAGATAGAATGCGGGTTGGTTACAGAGGAACGCAGCGAGTCCTGTATATTTAGCCCGCATTGCATGCGGTTGTGGGTGTATTAGGTCGCTCGCACGCACTGCTGAACTAGTCGGAGGGCTTCCTATTATCGATTTACGTTATTGTGTAGGACGTGCGATGCGGCGTTCTTACATTTGCCTGTACAGTACACGTTTTTGCGCCGGTTTCTTGGAGTTTTCCGAAGCGTCTCGGTTGAGAAAGCTCTGAGAAAACTCGTTGGGAATTCAGCTTTCACTCGCGATCGTGATCGATGCTCTCGACGGCTGCGGACTTTTTTTAACTGGACTTTCCTATCTCTGTCGGAACAATCGGCTTTGTACTAGAGTCACCATCGGAATATGTTGCTTCCTGTGCATTTCTTGACTTATAGAGAGTTTATAGAGAAGAAAGTAAGTATTCTCGCTGTCTTAGAGAATGAAAAATGCGCTTAATTGTAAAACAAGCAACAAGAAGTACTCACATTCCGTTATTATTGGAACTGGCAACGCTGAAGCCGTGACCAATCACCGAAAGAAACCAAACACGAAGTACAGTTAAACACAAACTGTTAGGGTCAGTTTACACCGAGAAGCTACGCGACGTGACGCGGCGCGAAGTTGCTTGAAGACGCATCACGTTGTACGACAAAACGAAGAAGTGACAGGCTACACCGCGATGCGCAGCGTGGCGTAGCGCGTCACCGCGAGGACTTTACGAGTTCTGTCAATGAAATGTATATCTTTTTACATTACCTTATGGAAATCCAACCAAAAAAGCGGTTTTGCCCTACATAGAAAATAAAGTTTTCTATTGTATCACGCTCTTGAAAAGTGCGCGCCACGTCGCGTCGCGTCGCATCTGTTCTCGGTATGAATTGACCCTTAAACACAAACTGTTAAACGTTTACTAGCTAGCACCATGTTGCCATTTTGTGTCGACTTGAAGAGGAAATGTTCACTCTGTGCCTGAGGCCCACAAATACTAAACCATAAATAATAGTCAGTTTAGGTAGCTGTTATGTACTGATTCTAGGGAAGGAATTACGTCCCTACATCGAAGTGTACCTACTAATAAGTACCTATTTAACTATCATAGGCTCGTTTTTATAAAGCAATCTCAAGATTGAGAGCAATATTAAGTATGGATTTGACAGACTATTTTACGAACGAACTCAAACTCGCTGTCACTCTTGAGAGCTGATTATAAATACGGGCCACATTCCCCGCAGTTAAAAGAGCTTCTTTTTTTGTGTGGGTTGAAGGGTTGAAGAAACTGCCATAATAGATCTATGGCACGTTGTTTGAGAAAGGACCTTGTTAGTCAACTGTTCAAAAAAATTAAATAAGTACACAAAAATGTGTAAGTCTTGGAAATTCAATCTCGTACAGCATAAAATGTAGCGCAAACATATATCTATACTTAAACATACATAAACCTTTGCCTGTCGTGAAGTGTTCCTAGCCACAGCCGCAACAAAAGCCAGACTGGAGGGGGAGTGAAAAGAAAGGGGGGAAGGGAGGGGGCACCCACACTGATGATACTCCGTGACCACCTCCAGATAGGAGACACGTTTCAGCGATAGGGCTAGGACAATCCAGACTGGAATGGGTTTGGGTTGTATTGTGTGGTCGGGCAGGCAATGTTAGGAAGGATTTTGGGATGAAACTATCGCGATATTCGCTCCAAAAAAGGGTTGTAATAAACATTGAGGTGAAAACCTTCGTTAAACATATCCACTAGTAAGTAGCCGCGTGTTTTATCATTATCAAAAGGTTGTAAAAGGTATGACTATTATCTCAAAATATAATACAAGGTTGTATTTGATTGTTGTTGATGCCTACTGACTTTTGTGCTACGAAACGTAGCCATTTGCTACGAAATTAATGAATTTATAAATTATTGACAAGTAATATTCTCACAGGATAACTTGGTACAAATTATTTTATAAAATTGTGTTAACAATAATATCAGTCTTCTAGTGTTTATAGAACAAGCTTTGCTCATTTCAAGATGTGTGAATTGTAGCTACCTACTCAATTTCTTTCAGAATATGTTTTTTTTATCTACAACGTGTAGAGTCTCAACCTAATTAAAATAAATAACATATTCTTGCATAAGAACTAAAATTGTATATACTACTATGACCTACAATTATTCTAGTTTACTGGACTGAAAACGACTAAAAATATGGCAACCAATATGCTTTTCTTGCTGTTTTTCCTGTTGCTAGTCAATGGGGTCAATATAAATCCTTTTTTATTATTAGAAGACAGTATACAGCTAGGAATGACATGCCTAACACCAGCAAACAAGCTTCATCATCACCTAAACCACTAAATCCGTCCATATAGCAAAACATCACGTGAAACGCAATAACCAATACATTCATAACCACCCTACAGCTGCAGCTAAATATAGGCCGTCGGGATGCGTCGCTTCAGTTGTGCATGGTCAGGACTTTCCCCCACCCCCCTTCCTGTGAGGAGTGGGGGGTTCGCACCATAAATGCAAAACCGCAGTGATGCCAACCCCGCCGCGCGAACCGCGAATTGGCGTGCGTTTTCCTGTTTCATGGAAAACCCGGATTTCGTTCATGCTAGCTAACTGTGGTATGCGTTGAAATGATGAGAATGATACCATGTAAATAATTAGTAGACAAAAACTATCATAATACTCATATACAATCATGCCTATATCTCTTAATAGATTCAGCGTCACGGTTTCGCCACATCTGAGAAATTTTATGGAGAATCCGCTTATTTCTAACTGTCAAATCAGCAACTTTTTACGAAATGTCAAAAACGTTTTTTTGTATGAAAATCGGAGGTATGACGTCACTCCTTGTAAATACTTGACTAATCAAATCAAAACTTCTATATTTTTAACTCGACTATTAAATCTAAACTTGCATTTTTTTGAAAATGATGAATTAGTTTAAAAAATAAGTGTTTTTTTTTTTGTTTTTTTTTTAGCCACCCTGTAAAACAAGCCTCTGTATTGCTTTGGTTTTGCTGAAATTTTAGTTAGTTAGCCCATTAGGCAATGGGCAAAATTGCAATACACTGCCTACCTCGAGTTACTTTACTGGCTTTTATAATACGAATCGTAAAGTTTTTTTAGGGAGTGCTATAAAAATAATTGAAATTACTTTTTCTATAAAGCATTCCGTGCCCTGTTGTCTTCTGCTAATTTCAACTGAGTGCAGTTGGCAACACTGTCCAGGATACCTGGCGGTGTGAAGTTAGGTACGATTGCATTTCAATGCCGCGTTGAGGTAGGTTTTGCGTCCCCTCGCCTTAGCCTACCTAGGTCGTACCTAGGTCTCAAGGGGATGTTCGGTAGAACATGAAGGCTATTTGTTTGTTGTAGGGGGTTCGGGAATTATTGATTTGCGAATGTGATGTGAATAGGCAGTTATGTAGGTATGTTAGGTATCTAGGACTTAAGAATTTTAGATGCATTGTAATGGTGATAGAAGTAAATTAGATTAGAGACAAGATTAACGAGTTAATGTTCATACCTAAGTTAAGTATTTTAAATGTTTTGGAATCGGAAAGTTGCAATGTATTGTAGACACAATCCTAACTGAAATATCCCTCAAAATTAGTCTTAAGACGTGACTGAACAGATTTTTGTTTAGATGTTGTCTTCCTAGGTCTACCAGAGCCTCTTACGCAACCTAATGATTCGTTAATAATGAAAAAGGTCTACCTAATGATTCGTTAATAATGAAAAACTATACTACCTACATCAAAATTACTGCCAGACACTTAAAATTCCGAAAACATTTTTTGTATATGACTACTCCAGACCACAATGTTTTGATCAAGCGTTCCTTTGTCTGCCATTTACAAAAGCGCACTTTCCCGCAAGCACTAAACTAAAAGTCTAGGCATCCAGGCATCCCACTTCAAACACTAAGTCTAACCCTAGGGGAGAGTGCATGCGTGTGGTCTGCATTTGCACGCATGCGCTCACACATACATGCATATTGCGTGCAAAACGGATGTAGGTACGCAGTGAAGTGAGAGACGGAATTTTGACATAGGTCATGGAATGAATGAGACCTAAGTTTTGAAACAAATTTGCCTAGGTCATGAAAACTGAATGGGCTAGGCATTCAAGCGGATGGGTAATGCGTAGGGGTAAAGGTACGCAGCTAGCTGTGTTGCAAACTCTAATTCTGTAAAAAATAAAAGTTTTCTTTAATTTAAACTATTTCCACGAATAACAAGTAAAAGAAAAGCAAGAATATTTGACTTTTGAGTATAATAGTAGAAATACAGAACAGAATTTAAAATCTAGTACTAAGTAACAATACCTAATATGTAGTTAAAAAGCGTAAATAAGATTTTACTTAAATTAAACAACGTTTCTTTGTTTTTGTTCAAACAACACTTAAGCAAAACTTTTAGTAGGTATTCCTAGTAGTCATTCATTAACTTTGTATTCTAGAGTTCTAGGCTAATTATATAAAGACTGCTAATACAATGTAATGTAGGTACATAATGAGGTCGTTGACTCACAGTTTACATACTAAAGTAATAAATTATATATTAAATCTGTTTGTTTGTCCTATTCAAATACTAGGAATGACTAGATTGCATAATCTCTTAGGTCATAAATCTATTGTAACTATTTACTTAGTAAAAATTGTGTTAAAAACAGGTTTCTACGTCTCACTTTCGCCATTCCTTAACCACATACTATTTTTAAGTCTAAGACTAGTTACTTATAGACGGGGTAAAGGGGCCGCGAACACACACAACCACAATTTATATTTGTGTGAGTGGCAACACCATCGGTACACGCAGACTGGTTACTCTCTCTATGTGTGTGTTTGCACGGCGTGTGTATATGGGTGCTTGAGCGTGTGTGTTCATACATAATACATGCAACGTGTGGAAGTGTGGTAGGAATACTCGATCAGTATGTCAGACCAGCACCAAGTTGAGCACATTGTTTCCAATTGGTTATTGTCATCGGCTTCGTGGTCATTGTATTTTTGTGATTTATGATTATAACGTGTTCTTGATGGGAATCTTTGGGTAACACATTAGAAATACCCTATTGTGTATATGAAAGACAAATATAGCTTAGTTTCTTAGAACAAACACATACTCTCAAAATTGATTCTAATTCTTATTAATATTTCCAAATATGTACCTACCTGTACCTACCGATAAGCTTTACTAAACTAAACAAACAACTACATAATTATAATAGGTATTTTTTATTATTTTAATCTTTTCGACCACATAATTAGCCAAAATCAAGTGATACCATCTTTATATTGTAGAAGAACATTTACATAGGTATTCCAAAGCGTAGCAAAGTACGTAATATTTTTTTTTTTCACATAAAAGTAACTAGTACATCGTGAACTGAATACATTCCAACTTACTAGACGGATAAAGTAGGTACTTTGCGTATAATCTAGAAAATTTACTACACCTTAAATCATCCAGACTGAATAGATTTACATAATGTCCTATGTTATATCTGTATTCTTCATTTCCTAGCACTCGTATATGTCTGACCCAGTCGTTCTGACATAATCAAGTGATTTATGGCAAAGATAACGCAAATTGTAGTAAATAACACTATACTACCATTTATAATTAAGTGTTCAAGCTGTATAAACGTTTATATCACTAAAACTAACCGTCAGTCGGAGTTATTTACTTAGTAAGCAAATTGACAAAAACTTCAGCACGTGGCAACATTTTCATTATAAAAAACCTTCTAACAGCTCTTCCAACCGCGTGTAACAAAACTTGCTCAATATGTTATACTCATATCAAAAATAACATGACCTCTAGCATCTACACACTATTCTTTTAAATCTGTTCGCGACAAAGGTCAAAGTACAATGGTTATGCTAATTTTGCAAGTTCGGCTTGCCCATTATAAAATACCTACTGTCGTCACTAGAAAATTGTACGATAGTAGAGTTCATTACAATTTAGTCGTTAATACTGTCTATTTATATTCTGTGATATTGTGTCAATATATTACACTACAAAAGTAAGTTGCCTATTTTCAAATACGAGTTATAATTACCGTGAGAATCGTGACAAATCGGCAGGATTATCTCAAACAACCGCCCAAATAAAATTGTCTCTACATTGTTTGATAAATGATTAGCAGGATAGGTCCCTTTAATTTAGAAACGTTGCTTATCGGCCAGTATACTTAGAGCTGTGTTTATGTCAAATTTGTTTGGTTTGAAAGGTCGTTGAGTTTTAGCCGTGGTGGTTGCGTAAGAGGCTGGTGTCGGTAACCTCATGGCCTTCGTGGTCGCAGCATTTCCCGTGAATAGAGTATGACTATGACTAGTTCTGCCTTTACTAGTGTGTATTGCTATTTAATACAGCTGATAAATTTGTTTGATACTTTCTTATTTGTGTAGATTTTGTTGATATATAGCGACATCTACAAACAGAACTGGAACAGTAGATTTTCATTCAATTTCAATAGGAGCTAGGACAATGCCACTACTAACCCTATAGTTTTTATTCTAGTTCAGAATAGACGGTTCGTTTTCAACGAAACAATAGATTACTATAGAATAGGTAAAACTTTAACTGCTCCATGCCCTAGCATTAAACATTAATGTATGGAAAAATTACTAGAAATGTCAACGACATTTTACAGGTAATTTATAAAGTGCTATAATAGTGCTATAAGAGTACTAATGCGATAATTTCTTGTCCTCAGATTACAACGCCGCCCCGCTGTTCGCCTCGGAAAACGCCTCCAGTGGTATGTACGCAATGTACTTTAAAATATTTAGCAATATTGTAGTGTCTTAATACGGCACTTTAAAAGTCTACGATTAAATATCAAAACTTGGTATAAAAAAATTGGTGCCGTGACCAGTATATTCATTAATTGGAAATGTTTTGTTTAGAAAATAAACAATTTACCTACTTACGGAAAGAAATCATTTAGAATCTTCTGACATCCTCTAGAATGTAGCACACGATGGTTAGGTGAAGCTAAATTATCCAAATTTGAAATATCTTGGAGATCAATCACATTCAAGTCTTTAGCGATTAAATTGAAATTTATGAGATTTTTCCGTTAATACTGTATTAACGGAAAGACCTCATCATCTATAAATAATTTACGACTAAAAACTGCTAAGATGTTATCTCCATTACAAGTAATTAGCAAGAATACTTTTATAATAAAAAAGCTCTTTAGGCGGCTGCATCTTTGATCTCAATCTCAATAAATTTTGAACGTAAAATAAAATATACTTAAAGGCTAAGTCGGTAAATCAAGGGGCTGTTCATAAACAGGCGGGTAGATTAAAATTCGCTTGACGATAAATCTGGAGTCGTGAAGGGCTTCGGGCTGTTCTAAAGCTTATTAGATCGTAGGTACTCGTAGGGTAGAAGCGTCCCACAGAGAAAACTTTAATATATAATACAGGGTGTAAAAAAAAGTACTGCGTTCCTTTGTATCAAATGCTCTACTAATGATACCAACTGCTTTCCCAAAGCACAAAATTTTACTCGAAAAAATGTTTTGCCATTTCAATACAAAGATGCTCTCCTCATCTGCAATTTTGTATGGACAAGGCAAAAATTTATTTCCAGCTAAAAAAAAATGTGCATTGGGTTTGTTTGTATCATTAGTAGAAAATGTGGTTTAAAGGAACGCAATACTTTTTTTACACCCTGTGGCCAATTTACCTTAGTTACACTATCATATAAAATAAACTTTAATATTAAAAATACATGTCGTACTCAATAACTTAAGTATATTATATGAAAATAGAAAATAGGACAGAAACTTAACCTTTCAAGCCACTCGATGATAGTAAAATAAATTATTGTTGACTGTCTTCCAATTTATTGTTTCCAATATTAATGTTACAAGAACACATTATATAAATTATTTGTTATCATCAAGTTACAATGAATCATGAAACACAATATATACATTTCACTATAAATTATTTTACGTAATTTCAAACCAATAATTTATTTTTTGGTTTAATGTTTCCTGCATTAGGGAATATAATGTTTCAATTTGAAATTGATTTTTAAGCCAATGTGTTTGGGGAAATGGGCTCTGTTTTTTTTAATGTCATTCGGGAACCTAGAATAACTATTTCAAAATATACGCCCTTCTGTAATATAGTTAGTTTTTTTTATAGGTTAAATTAAGTTGCTTTGAAAAATTATTATTTGTTATTATTATTTTATTGTTAAGATGTCTCAGGATGAAACAAAACAGTACATCAAAGAGGTTGGATTAAATTATAATATCCTATATAAAATAAAACCTACCCTAATTATTATACATTTTTAGCCCTCAACCCAACCCTAGAGACGTTTACTTTGAATTTGTCGTGAAAAACGACACAATTTTACATTAACCTAGTTTTGAAAATGCCAAGCACTTAAATCCTAATCCTTTGAAAGGTGTTGCCAATTAATTAATTAACGTCAGCGCTGGCCCAGATCCTGGAGAATATTCTCCTGATTTTACAAAACACCCACGATATTGTCTTTGCTGACATTTTAAAGTGTGAGAGATAAGTCGTATAAATGTTTTACAGGGTCAGCAATACGATCTTATTTTTTGCAGACGCTTCTAGTATTCGGCCATCTATCACCTACTTAGCAAGTACCTATAAGAAATGAATCTGTTATAAGATAAGTAGTAGGTACATAAATGATTCCGCATACTAACCTACCCCAGTTACCTACTTTACTTCGTATTGAGTTCGGCCAAATTCTCCTCTCTATTTATATAACAACTCATCAAATATGAACTTCCATGCTGGACTAGGAGTTATAGAAAAACATAGAATGTGCCAGATGCATCTCCCGGGTATGCTGTAAAAATCAGCTAAGGGATTCGAGGGTTTCAGTATTGTAATTTAGGCGATGGGTTGACAACCTGTCACTATAGCAATGTACAGATCTATCTGGAATAACCTTCAAAACTTGTCAGACGTGGCACAACGACCTGTTTAGGTCGTTTACGCTGTGCCTTGCCTACCCCAGTAGGGATAAAGGCGTGATTATATGTAATTATGTATCAAATATGATCCAACTTATTGTACTCATAGTCTAGAGTGATTTTTTAACCCTCATCAATACAACGTACAGACCAGGCTAGGGAATAAATAAATAATCTTGGATTGAATTATTGGCCTTTTTTATTTGTTGCACGTACAACTGTGACAGAGATGATGCTCTACAAAACGTAACTTAGCCAATTTGCAATATTTATGATCCTTTACTGTAGCTAGTTTTATTTTCCTTCTCATAAAAAAAAATATCGGATCCGACGACAACATTGCACAACTGACACAAAATTCGTACTTCGTACAGAGACGGCACGGAAGTATGTAGGCCGCGGGCCGATAGCTTATCTGAGTAGGTTAACAACCTACAGAAGTACAGCGCTATAGGAATCGGTGCAATCGCGCCGATACCGTCACTCCTTCGCTTGTTTTGACGCGATATCTGTTATTAGGTGTCATCGGGTGGTTCTATTTGTAATAATTAGCGATGATAATGCGAATCAAACTTTGTAATTATTTATGATGCAAAACGAAAGACTGAGACGGATTGTCCACTGCTGGGCATGGGTCTCCCTCTCCGGCTAAATTTGGGGTATGATAATGAACAATTGGTACGATAGTTGAGTTTGATAGACAAAGCTGCTGCCCATGTTCAGTTCGATTTTCGCGAGAGAATGAGGAGTAAAGTAATAGGATTTGGTGCAGAATCTCTGAAAAAAATTAGTAACCCTTTGGGCTTGTATAATTATGCTGCAATCTAAGTTTGAGACCCATATAAGTACCTATGGATTTGACAGGCCGTTTTGTACTGAGATGAACTCTAGCTCGTTGTCAGTTTCAAGAGCTGATAATTAATACGGGCCTAAATCCCCCTGAATCGTTTTATAATAAAAATCTATTTATCACACTTCCCGTTGCTACCTGCATTTCTACCCATATTTTCCTCACGTTGTCGGACGTATTGCGACGTATCGACCAGCCGTCGTCTCGCTTCGCCTGCTACATAGCCTACATGCAATAGAACCTACCTAGTAGATATCTACTTAGTAGTGTGAAGGTGAAACTGCGGCCCACAAGCCCAGTGCGCCCCACCCTCCCCTCTGTGCGAGTAAGTCGGGGTAAAGTTGATATTACCTCTATAATATTGAAGAAGAATAGCGTTGTGGTTAGTATTGGGTTGTACAGCCAGTGGGTTGGATTCCCAGATTTGAATATTTTTCTGGTTGTGTAGCAGATCAATTAAATAATTTTTGTAAAGTGAGATAATTGAAACATTCGATTTATTTCAGCTGTCGTAAAACATAATTATCATAAAATTATAATTAATAAAATATATTTGTTCTAAATAATTAATTGAAATAAAAAATGCCATTAAATTGAGAATTAAGAATGGTGGATAAATATTTAATGCTATGAAATTATTCAGAATTAATCAAATTAATATTTTCCATTTTATATTTTTATTATTTTGTTAAAAACTGACCAAATAATAAAAAAAATAGTGATAGACGACTCTACATTTTTCTCTGTTCTTGATTAGCCCTACACTTTCATTTAATGCCCTTATCTATCCACCTTCTTATACCGTCCCTTAATAACTACAATGTCTAAATCACCTAGGTTTCTTTAATGATCCACTGTACACATTATATGATAATAAACCGTATGTTAAGGGAATAAAGAACAAACTTATATTTTAGATGTTGCAAGCTGCAGAAACGGGCTGTGTTGCCAAGTAATAAGCGATTTTAATTATTTTTTATAGCAGCTGAGGTTTTAACCTCTATAATTCTGTAAAAAAAAGTAATGTAGGAAAAATATAAACTTTAATTAGATGGAGTAGGTCTACGTACCTAAGGTTTTACTAAGTATAACGTAATTTTTTTTAAAGAAGTAATAAAAGAAATAAGTTTTGAAATTTGAAACTTGGTAAGCAATATTATCATATTATATAGTTAAGTGCCTAAATAATCATCATGAGATACAATTTACATCTGTTCCTCATTATTATTTTATTATATCAGCAACTTTCGATCAAAAAGCATTAATTAGTTGTCTTGTGTTTGATTGAGCTCCTCTATTAAGGTTTCTCATTATTACGTCATGTTGCTTGAAGTAAAAATTATAGTTTATATTAAAACTTACGTACTTACTAGCCTACGAATAAATCTAATGTTAAATAGGTGCCAAGTCCTTTGCACATTGCTATCGGGACATAACAACAATGTAGAATAATAGCAAAATGATAGCGTTCTATTTTTAAAAATAACTCGAGTCAAACTGGCTAGATTTCTCCAGCGTGCGCGCGCGCATGCCGCTAATCCCGCGCGTATTTTGCGCGTTTCTCTGCTCTCGCCGACGGTAAATAGAACTCTATTAACAGTGTTATTTTAATAATACACTTACCGTTTTCCATATATATTCCTGTCCCTTTTAATGTAAGGTCATCTTTACGTCGGCTTCAAAATGAATCTGATAGCTTGCTGATAGTGATAGGTGGTTTTTTTTTTTAATAACTTTTATTAATCTTAAGTACCTTGATATAATAGCTGTAGGTTTTCCTAATATATATATTATTAAAAATGCAATTTCAGGTTTTAGGGCAGCAATTTAAGCGAATTAAGGGGTAATTTGGGGATTTACGATTTTTCCTTTGTAAATATAAAAAAAAATCACAAACGAAACCACCGTTAAACATGTGCCTGATATTCTTTCTACAGCTCAACGTTTTCATTCAACAAAAAACTGATCAGTCTCTGTTCTGTATTTCAATGAACAAAATAACAATCGTCCTGTTATGTACAAGCTCCGAATAAAAAGGAATACATAAATAAAAAATTCTCTTCATTCGGTTTTAGAGGCTATTCTTACTATTATGTAGTAATCTTTATTTACAAAAACATACAAATTAAATATACAACAAAATAAAATAAAATTATTATATAAAAAAAAAGATTTTTCCGTCATACAGAGAGTAAAAAATTAGCTGACCGAAGTTTATTCCCTAAGGAACATAGGTCGAAATATAAAAAACAAAACTTCCTTGACAGTCGGGTAATAAAGAATTGACCCTCCCATACAAAATTACTCGAGCCGCTACCTTACCTGTAGAAATAAATGATATTACAGAGGAAAATGAGGAGTTTGCACGTACATCTAAGCTAGTAACGATGAATGTAGGAGTTCCTCAGGGATCGGTTTTAGGACCACTTTTCTTCTTAATATTTTTAAATGATTTACTGCATTATATGTACAAATTGAATGATGATCATATTGATATTATAAATTTTGCGGATGACACAAATGCCGTTGTTTCAGGAAATAATATTGACCAATTAAATTCCAAGATTAACGCTGTGCTGTCAGATTTTGAAACTTGGTTTAACGCAAACAACTTACTTATAAATCCTACCAAAACGAACATAGTATTGTTTAAGACTACCTCAAGTAACAAAGACAGGTTAGAGGCTAGGCTAGGTGAAAACGACATTCAAATAGTCAACGAAACTAAATTTTTGGGGGTTCATATAGATAGTTTACTGAACTGGAAATCTGAACTTATGCATATAGAAAATTCGGTGAGCTCTTCTTGTTTTGCGCTTCGCAGTTTAAGGGACGTTCTATCTAGATCACAACTAAAACAGGTTTACCATGCTCTAGTGGAATCTAAACTACGCTATAGTATATTCCTGTGGGGTAACAGTTACAAGTATAACATGGATCGGGCTTTTATCGCCCAAAAAAGAGCCATACGAGCAATGGTTAGAATCCCCCCCTGGGAATCTTGCAAAGAGCACTTTGTTAATCTTGGTATTCTTACTGTTCCAAGTCTCTACATTCTAGTTCTGCTCACAGGTTTAATAAAGTATCGTCATAAATTCGAGACAGATAAAGAAATGGAACAAAGAGAAAATACAAGAAGAAAGGAGATAAAAAGCAAGATAGTACCTAAATTTAAAGTTATTGAACACTGCCCACGCGTGCAAGCCGTTGAACTCTTTAACAGGATGCCCAAGGATCTAAAAAGTATTCGTAGTTTCAATATTTTTAAAACAAAACTTAAGGCACTTCTTTTGAAAAAATGCTTATACAGTGTTGAAGAATTTTGACATTATAATTACAACGCATGTAATTATTAAAAATATTTTGACATTTCCTAAATATATATTTTTTAATGTACTACGTCATGAAATTCTAATGTATGCTATTATTTATTTTTTTCAATATTTTGATTTTTGTATTTAATTTTTATGTAATTTCTACTCTGTTCATGTAATCTTTTCGAACACAATAATTGTATTGTTTGACGAAATAAATAAATAATAATTACACCATTAGTATGGGATAGCAATTTTTTTTGCATACACTTTTTTTTTACCCTTAAGTTTAGGCAGAAAGTTTGGATATTTCAATGTTAGTTACTCAATCACGCTTCTTCCACTGCACAGATCAGGATGAAACTTGGCACTCATATGGATTGGAATAGGACATAGACTACTTTTCACCGCGGGAAATCCTTCATTATTTAGAGAGAGAAATAAAGTTAAAATTAAAAAAAGAAAAGAAAAATCCTTCATTATTTAGAGAGAGTTTATAAAAAACTTTTTATAGTTAGAGCTTTACCCGTCTGCATCTTGTTTATAAATTCAATAATTCTCTACGATCCTTGAGTTCGACATTTGACTTTGAAAATGCTTATCCAGGTGCGCATGCGCTGCCTTCGATGCGCCTACGCAATGCTTCATGTAACAAGATATTGAGCTAGTGGTACACCGCGGTTAGTTTATTTATTATAGTATCACATAGTGGGAAACAAGAATACTGAATAATAATCAAGCAATTCATAAAAGCCTCAAAACAAAACAATTAAAAAACATTAAAGATACATACATAAGGTATATAACGTCACGCCTCTTTCCCGGAGGGGTAGGCAGAGATCACATCCTTCCACTTGTTACGATCCTTGCAAACTTCTTTCGCTTCATCCACATTCATCAATCTTTTCATGCACGCTCGTCGGTTTAGGGTACTCCTGACCTGACCTTTCTCTAAGACGTCCCCGATTTGATCGCGGTATAGCATAAAATTTATTCTCCAATAAAACGGACACAGAAAAAACACCCTGCAGGCATCTTCATTGCCGCAGCTTCGCAATATCTTTCAGGAAACGTAATGGTGCCTGTAAGTACTACGAAGAACATAATAAATCACGCCTAAAAGCCTCGAATACGAGGGCCAATAGCATGTAAAACAAATATTATACATCAAACATGTGACATGTGAAACAGTAATTTAATACTTTGCAACATGATCTTGTATTCAATTGCTCTAATTCATTTCAGTTAGTCCCTGGCTTCTGTTGCATATTGTGTCGCTAGTGGAAAATTTGAATATAGGGACTGAAAAATTTGATTATAGGGACTGAAAACTTTGCTAAAGGGACAAAAGATGGTAGCAGATAAAAATTGCAGTACCTATGGCCTCAGTATGTAGGTTAGGTACACTGATTTGAGACGCCTTTATCTCTTCTTTGGGTAGGTAGGGTAGGTAGGTACATAAAGAAGCTCTCAGTATGTCCTCACCACAAGAATAGAAATCCAAACAATTATTCAGTCAATCTATGTAAGGGACGCGATATGGGCGGCAACAAAACTGTTTATTTAGATTTAGACTTATTTATTGAAGACATTGAATTTATTCAATGGAAGGAGTAAATCTATGCTCACTTTGATTTATTTATAGGCTTTATAAACGGTATCAAAGATACCGCAATGATAATATCATAGACCTTCATTCATTCATAATTGATTTGAAGGTGCGTTGTCAACCATTTTGGAAACCTGACTTAAGAGGTTGAATATATTTTGCCTACGTAATAAAAAAAAAATTGGTCTTAAAGACACCTACTACTGATTTAGATCATACTTACTTATATACTTGCTATTTGTAGGTCTTCTTCTTCATGAGTGGGTTTCCGAATAAATATAATGAATTATTTAAATCTTATAGTATTGGACAACTTCAGCGGTACTTTTGAGCAACGTTACTTTCAAAATCGATTATGGAGTCGATAGAATCGAGATAATCGATCAAACCGTGTTGCTGCGATTTGACACGTAGGCAGAACGGGTTTAAGACTATTTTACATATCTAAAGTTTATCATGGGAAAAGTATATTCACCGGCGACAATGTAACTTTCCATACCTAGATGGAATTTTTCCTCCGGGACCATTAGGTTGAATTCCTTAGGCTTGACATAATATTTCGGCAACTAAATTTGTATAAAGGACTAAAATCAATTATAATCATACTTGTGCTTTAAATTAAGATCTCTGATACTAGGGTTCATCGGGTCGATCGTCGATTTGGAAAGCCCACTCTATAAAAAAAAGAATTTGTGCTATACTTCTAGTTTATCTAGATTAATATATTTTTCTGACTGACACTTATCTAGGCGACATTCTTTTCCCTTTTTTGGCCTCAATGCGTACAAACTTGATTTATTATCAAATTATCAATGAATAATGTTAGTTTTTAAGCTGCATTAGTGGTCGGCGTAGGCGCACGTTATCAGAAAGCATTTAGCATGTCGACTCGGAGCACAGAACCATTTGTTACATTGTATTGATAACGCGAACGCTGTAGGCTACTTAATATATTGTTTAAAATACAAACTCAGTGTTACCACCACCTTATTACTTATTTTAAGACTTAATATTGTAGGCAATGTAAAAATAAAGTAGAAAATAAAACATTGATTTTTAGACATAAAATGAGTTTTTCAAAATTTCCACCTTAGCGCCGCACAACCTTAAAACATTAACTTAAACGGAAATTTTGCATGAATACTTCTAATACTACGCAACATCGCCAGGAAATAAGAAATTTAAAAAAATGAGTTTTTTCAATCCAGCCTATTTGTTTTTAAGGTACGGTATAAAAAAATATCACGCCTATAGCCTTTACAGAGTAAGTAAAACATCAATGTCTGAGAAAAGTTTATTAATCAAAGTTTGGATTTCGGCTAATTTATCAAATAAAGCATCTGGCACTAAAACTTGCTAAAATATATTTGATAGTATATTTCTGAAATATATATATTCCTGTAGTTACACTTACCTACTTATTTTGAGGATTTATTTTCTCAACTTCAAATATTTCCGCGAAAATAACTACAAAGGAAATCGCTTACGCCAAAGCTTTTTATTTTCTTAACGCCAATTAATTTGCGTTGAAACATTTTTAATTAATGAAAGTACCATCAAAATGGACTTAGCGAGTTTGGGAGTGAAACAATTAAAGTTTAAACTTGCCCGTTGTTCGAGAACGCTAAAAGGCTTCGCAGGTCTTTGTAAAACGCTTTCACTTTCCTTAATTGTTATTAATTTTGGAAGAAGTATATTTTTTTTTAAATCTGAGTAATAATAAGTTACAAGTGTCAGGTTATTGCACTAGTAAAATAAAAAGTTGTTCAAGAAGAAGAAGAAAAAGTAGTTTAGAAGGAGAAAGAAGCTTCACTGTACATAGCTCCTCACCCAGAATGTGGTGGGGCGTGTATACCTTACAAACAGTAGACAAGGTTTTTGTTAGTTATAAATACATACACATACACACACATACACAAATCACGCCTTTATCCCTAGAGGGGTAGGCAGAGCAAAAACGACCTAAACAAAAGTCGTTCTGCCACGTCTGACAAGTTTTGAGGGTTATTACAGATGATAATGTATATTGCTATAAATAGTGATAGGTTGTCAGCCCATCGCCTATATTACAATATACTAAAACCCTCGAATCCCTTAGCTGGTTTTTACAGCATGCCCGGGAGGAGATGCAGCTGGCACATTTGTTTTTCTATCGCTCCCAGTCCAGCATGGAAGATATTGTTAGTTATAAATACGACATTATTGAATATGCTGCATTATTAAAAGACATATAGCAATGTTGAGCCAACTATGAAGGTCAAAACCTCCCAAAAATCTTTATAAAGAAAGGGTATGTCACCTTTCAGCCTATGTCCCAGCACAAACAATAAAGGTATCTCTGAAAGAAAGCACCTAAAAGCCTCGCCAAAAACAGTATCAAATTACCACTAAACAAGGCTTTTAGCCGTGAAAAACAACTATTATCTATGATGTAGTAGGCGTTGACCTTTTCGCTAACCCTTACACATAAAGATACATAAATATTGTATACGTGTAGTGTAGATAGGAAGATTTTTCAACTATGTAGATAAAGTATATCGAAAAAATTAAGTATATCGAATAACAAAATATTTAATTGGAAATTGATTATAGTTTTTTTTATTTCATGATTTTGATGATCTCATCTCTCAGCTCAAAACGACGCGACAGAAACTAGTCAAAAAGCGTGCTTCAGCATGCAATAACAACTGCTTGTGAATGCTTTCCATTTCCTTATAAATTATTCCGAAAATAAGCGAGTTCAGATGCTTTAACTACTTCAATGGTACATAAATGAGAATGCGGACCCCATACAGACACTCGCAGAACCCTTAAGGGTCCACCACGGTTTAAGAAACCCTGGGCTAGGCGGTTTACTAAACGGCTAATCAGTTGGCTGCGACAATGTAATGTAGGTATGTTTTAGCCCTTTAACATTCGCAGGTATGACGTCTTATACCCATTAGTCCCAAAATAGTGTCTCATGGCGAAAACTAACACCGTAATACCACGTTGACATTCTATTGTCGACTTGTCTCATATGCTGAAACGTTGGGATGTATTTTCGCTGAATACATAGTAATGATAGGTTAGCTTTTTATCCTTTTTTTCTGAATTTGGTTAGTTTATAAGTTATTATTATAATCAACAATTGATTTTCACTGTTTGTAATTTAATGTGACATGCTCTTATCCTGGTGCTTAATTAGTTTGTGTGTGTTTTTATTAATCTGTTTCTATTGGTGAAAACCTGTAATTGGCCTTCTATCTTGTACTAATTTTAGGTATTATTATATTAATAGCTGTTGGTTTTCCTTGAAATACAAAATAAAATAAAAATAACTTTCATACTATAGAAGCATAAGACATTTTTTAAACTTAACATAATGAAATTAAAAAAAAATTAAGGGAACTAAATAACCATTTTCTGTTTGCAAATGGTCGCAGGCAGGTATAAAAAAATATACATAGGTTGCATAAATAATAACAAACAATTTAGTTCTATTACAGAATGCGTGTCTCTGACGTGAAGAAAATGAACTCAAAATAATAAATATACATCTTCACATTTTCCATTACTACGTCTCCGCCAAAATATGCATAAAAAGAAGCTCTTTTTTTCTGCCATATTGCGACACGTCTCACCAAATTGATATAAATAAGTTGTGATTGTGCTTCGTGAATTGTTTTGCATTTGGAGAAAATGTCTTTTCAGGATTGGAAACTATAGGTGGATAAAAATATCTGAAAACGAAATTCGGAAAATAAATTATTTTCCTACGTCAATTTTCTGTGATAGGTTAAATATGACGTTTTTAAAAAGAAAGCTTCCTGTAGATAATAAAATTACATGAATTTAAATTAAAAACAAACCGTAATTTTTTGCTAAGTACTTCTTGATACCAGATATAATAAACATTTTAGAAAAGTTGATTAACCCTTTAGATGAGGAGCCTTAGAAGATCTTTTTAATAGTGTTTTAAGATAAAGAAAGTCTTTGAAAACAACCTTCCTGTTTCAATATTGAATTATGTAGGCTTTTACGTAATTAAATCCTAGTATTATTTAATTTCACCGAAAGATAATAACTTCATCTCAAAAAGTAAAGGTCAATTTTTTTAAAAGCTCTTACATAAGGCTTTTAATTGAAAAGATGTAGTCATAGGCTCAGTTTATTTACCTACACCTTTGTAATTAAGAGAGATTAATATTGAATTAGGGAAATGCTTTTATATTTAATTTAAATATATTATTTTTTGTATGTTGGTCTTTAAATCAAATGATCGGAGTTTTTTTTAAACAGACACCCCGTTTTTGATAAGTATGCCTTTTCCCAATAAACAATTTGTGGTGTGACCTTTTTTTGAAGGAAATAAAGCTTTGAGTGTACAAATACAGAATCACTCTTTTTTAGCGAATACATCATTTATGACTAAAGCAAGAGAGTTCAAAGTCAGAGACACTATAGGATAGGTATACTAGCAGCAAAATCTTCGGGTAGGTCAGGCAAGGCATCCCAGCGCGCGAAACCGAAAGTGGCGGTTCAAGAGCACGGGGGGTTGGGGGGCTGAACCCCCCCGGTAGTGGGGGGTGAGGGGGTGGGAGGCGTGACCCGGTCACAGAGGCCCGGGCACGCGCCCAGTGTGACCCGGCAGTGATGGCAGATGAAAGATAGTGCAAGCTGGACAAGGTAGGCGCTCTTTGTTGCGTTGAGTAGTGACGATAGGTACTACTTGTCAATGATATAGTATAGATTCGAATAATTTGTGGTCTGAAAAAAACTGGATCTTCTTTATACTTATTTAGTTTAATTTAGTACGTATCGATCATTAGTATTTTGTTTTATTGTAATTAATATTTACTAATAATAATGACTAAGTATTCGTACTTTGATAGATTATCCAGGGGGTATATTATAGAAACTTTAAAAATACCACTACTACTCTTTAAAAACCTACAAGTGTATTTGGAACCATTAGATTCCATTTCCATACGCCATAACCTAACTTACTGAAAAAAAAAAACCATAATAACACTTCGCAGTGTCGGTATTAACTTAAAAAAAACTACAGACCTGCTTAACATAAAACTACCTTCACAATATTATTCTCGGGACTGTAAAATTATTCACCGATTGTAAATTAACCGTATCTTTTGAAAGAAAACAATTTTATGCATGAAATTAAAGTTTCGTTACCTCGCAGTTGCTGTATTAAAAAAAAAAACATTTAACATGGCCGCTGCCCAGACAGTAATGTTGAATTATTTCTTATTATTCTATATCGATATAATTTGATCGCCTTCTGTTTTCTGAGGCATATTTTGGTCGCGATAATCTCTTTTAGTTCATCAATAATAAACATTGAGTACTCCGTATTCACATCACATCACAATTACATTATCCCATAGTGTTCGTTTTTTTTATACAAAACATTTTGTTGCGCTTGATTTGAACTCATTCTGAATCAAGACAAAAATCTGAAAAAACTGGTCCAGAATACGTTTTTTACTTACTTACTCCATCTACGACTCGTTGTAGATCTTAATTTTTACAGCTTTTTCAAATACCTAATATTAACATTTGAGTAACATACTCGTAATAGGTACTCCTCTAGCAGCAAAAGTGTTATAACAGTTAAATTACCATTTTCTTTGTTACTTCGTAGTCTCATGTGCATTGTATCGCATGCAAATTTTACATTAATTCCACCTTTTGTGAACATTAAAATATTGCTTGATGTGTTCGCTGATAGCCTTGTTAGTGAAATTAATTGTTTTAATGTCATTTCAGTGCATCAACACGATAGTTATAGTATCCTATTATAACCTTTTTATTTTCTTTGTTTTTGCCGGCGTGGCAGGTCAAAAAATACCTGACCATATTGACTCGAGCCGCTGACATCATTTGTATGGGAGAGCCAATTTTTTTTTTCATATTTTGACCTATGTTCCTTGAGGAATGTTGTTCAGTTTCATGGGTAGAACCACACTCTAAAATATGGTCAGCTATTTTTTTAAACCCTATATAACGAAGTGAAATAAGATTGGAGAGGCCTTTTTTCTCTGCAAGTATAAATAGAACATTTTCTTTCTAAAATGTTCTATTACCTTAGGTGCGTCCGCATCAAGAGCATTCGTTTGCGAGCAACCTGCGCGCGCCCGCATATCTCTATAGAATAAGCATATGACAATCTAGGCGCGCGCATGTTGCTCGCGAACGAGTGCTCGCGGTGACGACGCACCCACAAGGTGTAAATACATGCAATTAGTGTAGCGAAAAGGAATCCGTACACGGTCTCTAAGGCCCGTATTTATAATCAGCTCTTAAGAGTGACAGCGGGTTTGAGTTCGTATCAGAAACGTCATTCCAGTATAAAATCACCTGTTAAATCCACACTCAATATTGCTCTCAATCTTGAGATAGCTTTATAAATACGAGCCTAAATCTAATCATGATTTCTTTCTTCACCTTACTTACTAAATACTTACACCAAAATTAAAACCTTGATTCCATTTTCAATTCTCTTTCTACTACTACTATAACGCTGAGTAATATTTTTTACACGCGCCAAGAAAATTCTATTCTAATACACGTCGTGCTGACCTATATACAAATTGTATTTACACTGACATATCATTTACATAAGCATTTTACTCAAATGTCCGCCTTTATGTTGAGCAATTGCTAACTTCTATCTATTTCTGTTATGTGGGTAGCTGCCTAATAAAGATTGTAGGTACCTTGTGATTTCTTGTGTGATAATAAAATGGCTGAATCTAACGAACGCGTTTCCTTTACTTCAGTGGCGACGAGGATAATTTATGGATAACAACGCGATAAAAAGTGAAATTAAGGACGTTATAAACGCGGAAAAAAGTTTGTGTACAATGTCGGTCGGAAAGTTGTGCGAGTTCGACATTCAGTCGGGAAATTGGACGGCATACGTGGAGCGGTTGGAAATGTACTTTCTGGCAAATGATATAAAAGACGGGTTGAAATTACCAGTGCTAATAGCGGTTATAGGTGAAAGTGCTTATGAACTGTTGTCAACTTTAGCGAGCCCTACTAAACCAAAGGACTTAACCTATACGAGGGCAGTGGACCTATTACGTAATCATTTGCAACCTAAGCCATCGTTCATGGCGGAACGTTTTAAGTTTAGACAAAGACGTCAATTGGACAGTGAGTGTATGTCGGACTATATAGCCGCTTTAAAAAAACTATCGAAATTTTGTGAGTTTGGTACGGTTTTGGAGGACAATTTGCGGGACCAGTTCGTGTGCGGTCTTCGGAGTGACGTCATTCGGCAGAGGTTATTCGCAGAACAAGGTTTATCCTATGAAAAGGCGGTGACCTTGGCGAGCTCGTTAGAGGCGGCTGAAAGGGATTCGGCCAGTGTGGAGCCATTCCGGTCGGCGGGGTCAGCGGCGGGTCAGCCGGGTGCTGAGATACATGCGGTACATACTACGGTTGCTGGTGCTCGGGGGCAGAGTCGCCCTCGACTACAAGGTTCGAATGGAGGTGGTGGCGGAAGAGGTGCGATACGCCCTACTGTGTTACCGCGGGTTTATGATATCTGTGGATCATGTGGTGGACTTGACCATTTAGCAAAAGATTGCAAGTTTATATCCTATAACTGTAGCAAATGTGGATTGATGGGACATTTGCGTCGCATGTGCTCAATGGACAGGATGCCGACGGGTGCCGGCAGGCGAGGTGGTCGGCGGGGAAATGCACGCGGCCGCGGTGCATTTAGGAGGGCAGGAAATGGCAGCGGATCAGCAGTCAGTGCCTATTTCGTCGGTAATGCGCAGAGTCCAGGGGAGGACTACTGCGAGGAGTATGTTGTGGAGGAGAATGAGGAACCGGTGATGCAGATGTCACTGGCACAGTACAAACCGGTGAGGATGCGTATGTTAGTCGACAATAAAGAGTTAATTATGGATCTTGATACAGGCTCTCCAGTATCGTGTATTAGCAAGCAAACTTATGATCAGATGTTTAATAGTAGACCATTGTTAAATTGTGATTTATTTCTGAGATTTTATGATGGAAGCAGTAAAGTTAAACCTTTAGGTTATTGTGAGGTTATTGTATCTTACGAAAATTTTACTAAAGTTTTAGACTTATATGTGGTTGAAAAGGGTACAACTTCTCTATTGGGCCGGCAGTGGTTGGCAGAGTTAGGTATTTTAGATCAGATATTAGGTAATCTAAGTCAAAACATTAATTTAAACACTATATCAGTACCTGAAAGGCAACATATGTCTGATGAAGTAAATCGTTTGTTTTCCAGTCACGCTGAATTGTTTGATGGCACGTTGGGGTGCTTCACCGGCGGCAAGGCGCGTCTGCACGTGCGGCCAGATGCCGTGCCGGTGTTCTGCCGTGCTCGCCCTCTACCCTACGCTTTGCGTGAGCGTGTCGACGCGCAGCTGGATGCGATGCTGCGCGCCGGCATCATCGAACCCGTCGAAAGCTCAGAGTGGGCGGCCCCTTTAGTGCCAGTGAATAAACCGGATGGAGATATTCGGATATGCGCGGATTTTAAGGTATCTTTAAACAAAGTATTAGCTGTTGATAAATACCCTGTTCCAAAGATAGATGATTTATTGGCTAGATTGAGTGGTAGTAATTATTTTAGTAAAATTGACCTTTCTCAAGCTTACAATCAAATAGAGTTGGATGAAACAAAGAAATATACAGTTATAAATTCGCATAGAGGATTGTTTATGTACAATAGACTGGTTTTTGGGCTGTCATCAAGTCCTGGAATCTTCCAGAGGATAATGGCAAACTTATTGAAGGATATTCCAGATGTAGTAACGTTTCTCGATGATATTTTAATCTATAGCAAAGATAAACGTAGTCATTTGCACACGTTAGAGAAGGTACTTGGTAGATTGAAGGAATTTGGATTCAAACTAAAGAAAGAGAAGTGTGCCTTCTTTGTAGATGAGGTAAAGTATTTAGGTTATATTATTAATAAAGAGGGAGTTCACGCGGATGCGGAAAAAATTAAACCGATTTTGGACATGGAAGTTCCACAGGATGTGTCAGAGTTGAGGTCGTTTATAGGCATGATAAACTTTTATGGTAGATTTATTCAAAACTTAAGTAGTTATTTATGGCCACTTTATCAATTGTTGAAGAAAGAAGTCGCTTGGTATTGGGGCAGGCAACAACAGTGGGCTTTTACAGAGGTGAAACGTCGTTTGAGCTCGGTGACGGCGCTTGGGCACTACTCACCGACGGAGCCGGCGGTGGTGACGTGCGACGCGAGCTCGCGCGGGCTCGGTGCGGTGCTGGCGCAGCGCGGTCCGCAAGGGGAGGAGCGCCCGATCATGTTTGCGTCACGAGCGCTCACACCGGCCGAGCTCAATTACAGTCAGATTCAAAAGGAAGCTCTAGCGATAGTATTTGCAGTAAAGAAGTTTCACCAGTATTTATACGGGCGTCACTTCACTTTAAGGACGGACCATAAGCCATTAGTGTCAATTTTTGGACCGCATCAAGGCATCCCGAATATGACAGCTAGTAGACTTCAGAGGTGGGCTTTAATACTTACAGCTTATGATTTCGATATTGAGTTTGTTAGTTCAGGTGATAATGTGGCGGACGCATTGTCACGTATGATTGCAAGTTATAAGGGAAAAGTAGATGGTGAGCAAGAGCCCCCGGAGCAGACATTTTTACATCTGGCCTCGGAAGCCCTTCTTTTAGACTATAATGAATTAAAGTTAGAAACTAATAGGGATCCGTTATTAGGTAGGGTTTTGGAATACATACGTAATGGTTGGCCACAGGACATTGAAATACAGCAATTAAAACCTTATTTTAATAGACGCCAGGAACTATACGAGGAGCTCGGGTGCGTCATGTGGGGGCACAGGGTTGTAGTACCCATTAGGTGTGTTAAGCGTGTTTTAAATGAATTACATGAAGTTCATATGGGTATCACGAAAACAAAACAGATAGCCCGGAGCTACGTGTGGTGGCCCGGGATCGACGATGCCGTGGAGGCAGTGTGCCGCACTTGCGAAGTGTGTGCGCGAGTGGCGGATGCGCCGGATCGCCACGAACCTGTTCCGTGGCCGCGGCCTAATCGTCCGTGGTCGCGGTTACATCTCGATTTTTTGGGTCCTATAGGGGGCGTTACTTACCTTGTGGTTGTTGATGCGTTTTCAAAATGGATAGAAATTTCAAGGGTAGTTTCCACATCAGCGAAGGTTGTTATTGGTAAGGTGAGCGATTTGTGGGCACGTTTTGGTTTACCAAAACAGGTAGTAAGTGATAATGGTCCACCTTTTTCAAGTCGAGAATTCAAGCAATTTTTAATGGAACATGGAGTCGAACACATATTTTCATCTCCGTATCACCCCTCTTCCAATGGAGCTGCCGAAAATGCTGTCAAATTATGCAAAAGGGTAATTAAAAAGGCCACAGTTCAGGGAGTAGATATAGACGCTGCTCTAAATAGGTATTTACTTATGTATCGAAACACAGAACAAAGTTCTACAGGTGAAACTCCTGCAAAATTACTGCAGGGTCGTTCATTGCGGACGCGTCTTGACTGTCTGCGGCCCGAGCGCTTCGAGTCGCCGGCGGCATCTGAACAGTGGTCTGGTCATCAACGGACTGCAGCACGTAGTGTTGGACGTAGGTTCATTCCCGGAACTTTGGTATGGTATCGTACTTATCGCGGGGGTAACATCAAGTGGTTAAAAGGTAAAATAGAAAGTAAGTTAGGTGAAACGGATTATAATATTTTAGATGAAGACAATTCTATTGTTCATAGACATATTGATCAAATTAAGTTAAGATTTACCGATACGGCTATGGAACAGGGTTCTAGGATCATTAGTAGGGATATAGGTAGAAAAAGGTCGTATCTCATATTTCCGAATATCTCTGACCCGGTGCCGACGGGGTCGATGACAGGGTCGGGGGAAGGCGCGGTAGCAGAGGCTCCGGCGACGCCTGTGGTGTCCCCGCGAACCGAACCCGTTGCGGGGGCGTCGCAGGCGGCGCCGACAACACGGGACCCACCTGTCCCTCCGGTGGAGCAACGCCCTCAGCGGTTGCGTAAACGTCCTCAATATTATGGGTTTGAATTTGATTAGGATATAGGTAAACTTGTGTTAATTTGTTTCTTTATAAACTAAGATGTCATTTATAATTACTACTTTGGTAGCAATTCAGCAACAATTTAGGTTAAGATTCAGTTATGTACTTATCGAATTGTCCTTATTATCTTATTATATTATGATTAAAAGGAAACTCTGAAATTTGTAATTTGTTTTAAAAATTCTTTATTGAACACTCAGAAAAACTTAGACTTAAGTCAAACTCGTGCTAGATACTTGTAGTTACAAGAGGTAAAGTAGGTAATCTTGGTTAAATATAACTATGGAACTTTGTTGTTTATAATGTTACTACACTATTATTGTAAACATTTTTTGTAATACAGAATACTGTTGATTAAGGGGGGAGGTGTTATGTGGGTAGCTGCCTAATAAAGATTGTAGGTACCTTGTGATTTCTTGTGTGATAATAAAATGGCTGAATCTAACGAACGCGTTTCCTTTACTTCAATTTCTTAGCAATATATTGACTAAATTCATCACGCGTTTTACCACGACAGAATTATCATCGAAACTATTTGTATTTGTCAATGAGTAACATTTAGCTTCTATGCGTGGGTGTTAGAATGTCACTAATCCTACTTATATACAGTTAGGTATACGGAAAGATATTCCAATCAAAAATGAATCCTAAACCCAAATAATAAAGATCCAAAATTACGAGACCCCAACCTCGTACAAAAATACCGCCCAATCTAAATTGCGAAGGACGGAGAGGTTATTTTCACGAAGGACGTGCGAAAGTCAATGTAACTTATACACTGCGTGCTCACTACGTCCGTCGCTCGCGTTTCGCAATCAAAAGTTTTGATGAACTGCACGCTTGTCGATGGACCGTTTTATTATATCGATTGACCCAATGTAGGTCGCTTCGCGGGTCAAAGGTCGCTTGGGTCACGGGTAGGTCGCTGGATCGTCAACAGAAGACGTTTCTCTCCCTCTCGCCCAAGGAGACTTCAGCCTTCAGCCTCCTTTGACCTCGTTTCGCCTTTGCTTCATAAAATAACGCGTGAAATCGTTAAATACTTTGTCGAGCATTTGGACTGGTTTATATTCAGAGTAAATTTCTGATAACGCTTTAGGCATGACGTAATCAGTCTGTTCTTTCGAGTCAATAGCCGTTTTAATTTATGGCTGCAAATCTAAATGCTTAATAATAACATACAAAGTGAGAAATTACTGACTAAGTGCCATAACCGTTTTCAAGCTCAACGCCTCCAAAATCACGCTTATCTCTTCAATCAAACACGAAATTATAAGCTTTGTTTCCAAATCTCTTAGAAACCCCAATTATATTCCAAGTGAATTTCTAACTTAGAATAAGAAATAATGCAAATAAGTATAGTTTACAAATTATATCGTTCCGTACACTGATTCGAACCTACAACCGCGAAATTACAGACGCTACCGACGGACAAACGTCCAACAGAACTATACAATACGTATCTATTCATATGCAAAATTGCATTATGTATATCGTTGCTTGAGAAAGTTTCAGCTGTTTGTTTGGAATTCTGTAAACAAACTAAACTATCGATATTTTACTAACTCTTGCTCTATTCTGTAGCTATACAATCTACAGCAGCAAAATTTTAAATTTTGGTGTTTTTTTTAAATTGTGAAATACTTCTAACCGACTTTACGTTTGTATTACATTTTCAATTTGACTTGTTAATTTAAATTGAATACGAAGTTTTAACTATTCTATCAATCAGGTTAATATAATTGGGCAAAAATAAAAATACTAGCTGCACTCCTTTTAAAGCACCGCAACAGAACGCAAATTCTTTATTTAAAACATTTTCTCCTTACCTTGTCTTGTATTTGCATTTTGCTCCATTAAACAACACCGCATGCACTCCTGCAAAATATCTGAAATTACCCACTACTGCTCCTCCCGTCTAACAAACTCTCACGGCTCCCCATTCAATGCACAAAGCCAATTTTCCACCAGCAAAAACACAAATTCAATTAGGTAAATGGTTTCTGTTTTGCAAAGCAGAAAGGAAATTTATAGATGCAACGTAAATATAAATACCAAATACAGTTGCTGAGAACCAATCAACAGATGGGGGTTTTGTAAACACGAAGGAACTGAACAGTCTGCATGCTACTGCAAATAAATATGCCGTTGCAGCAGTGAACGTATTTAATGGACGAAAGTGATATATTTGTTGATTTATACGATTAATCGTCTGCTGGGTGGATTGCTCATTGTGTGCGGTTAGCAAATTGGAACAAGCATCTAGTTGAAGATGAAAATAAAAGATAGATACATTATGTGGATGACGTAGTACATAAGAAATAGGAAAACGCTTGAGACACTTACAAACAAATTAAATAGTTTTAAAGTTAAATAGGTATGTAGATTATTAATAACATTTAGTATTATAGAAACTTCACTAAAGATAAAGATACTATACAAAATATTCATTAAAAAATATTAACGTATTGACTGAGACGAGACACTTTCTGTACCAGAGATGATTACAAGTCTTGAAGACGATAGAACGACAGAAGGCAACAATCGGCTTGATGATATTATCACAGGAATTACAGACTGAGCTGAACTCGATGGCGCTAATTACACGAAGCTCGAGATAGCTTTGATAACAGCATTAGTTGCTAGACGATACGATACTGAGGCGTTTACACGGCTCGAGCAAACGAATTATACTAGTAATGATGAAGACGAGGAAATTATAGGATAGTTTGCTCAGTATCGTGAATGTAAACATGCTTGTTTTTTCTGCAGAGGCCAGTTATAAAGAAGAAAAGAAAAATATGGATAACAATTAAATACCAAATTTGCCATGATAAAAACGGGTTTTATCTTCATATTTAAAATTCATGAAATGATGCACTTAGAAAACATATTTTTGAGAACACTCAGTCTGAAAAAATAACGAAGGCCAAAAATTACTTATTTAAACGTAACTCTTTTTCTCAATAATGAAACTTCAAGTACGACATCAAAAAATAACGGTGTACGATGGAAGTGAAGTATTTACTAACCAATAGTTATGTGTACTAACTTAACATGCCAAAGTCACATAGTTTACTTAAAGCAAGCAGCTATAAAATTGAGCATGGCAAGTGTATTACAAATAAGTTTAAGTCAGTCGTCCAAATACCATCAGTCTTCAACAGAATAGAACACACATCAATGCACAAAATACACATTAAGTAAAGTGAGCCATTGTCATGAATAGTCATTTTTGTTACCAAGTACTCTTCTAACATACTTTATTGGAATTATTGGTCATATAGACACTATCAGCAGCACTAAAGTTTCATACCATAAAACTTATATACTTTTATGAGCATACGCTCTTTTGCCAAAGACATAAAGTAGCACGGCCAATTTACTGACACTTCAGAGAGTGGTAAAGCCAATGGACCCTGAAATGAAAAGTTATCCCATTCCATACAGTCGTATTCCTCAATTTGATAACTTTCTTGCAAACGTCGATTTCCTTCATCGGGTTTCTATATATCGAATAACTTGCAATCTTCTGAAACTCGATTCTCGTTTATACTCACTGTTTTCCTCGGAAAATATTGTAAGTCTTCAGTTATTATCCTTGTGTCGTATCTGGTTTCTGTCGTGTGATTTATGTGTTTTATTATCATTCTATCTCGGGTTGTATTTTTGCTTTTGATATTTTAAACTTTGCTGGGACAAAGAGTCTTGGCACTTTGATCCCTATCTGTAATTTTTGTGATTTACTGGTTTGGCAAATTAGGTAGCATGAAACATATTTTTTACACGTTGTGTTTTATTTCTAAACTTCAAGCTCTTTAATTTATGTGAAACGTTCAAAACGTTTTCGTTTAAGTTCACTCCCAGCTTTTCATAAAATTGATTTATAACATGAATAATCTAGTCAAGTACACCAATAAATGCAATTCTTTATCATGATGTGATTCCGGTTTTCCGTTTACCGATATTGTTACCAGCGCTGATAAAGCCGGAAAACGGAAATATTAAATCATATAGAAACAGGCCAATTTACGTTTACATTTTAATGTCTGCAATCGAAATGGAACGACAATATACAGACAGAAGAGCTTTCTGCCACTGACATTGTTTTATGAACGCGATGCAATCACAGGCGGGGTCGTGTATTTTTTCACAAAATATAGGTACAAAATATTTTCTGTAATTTTTCTACTGTGCATTATTCCTTTGTTAAATGATTTCCAGTTTGGTAAAGACAGTGTAGACTGAATGATGATTGACTGACAAATAAAACACTACTGTGTTTCGTTCGTCCCGGTCACGGTGGTTTATGAACTCTGGCATTAAAATTTCATCAAGACGTTCGATCAGAAATTAAAATACGAAGCAATCATTGAAAAAGACACCACGATGCTAGACGGTCGTCCAATCCGTTAAACCACTCGATATTAAAAGAAACCTGAATTTGAGTATCAATTTCTCAAAACCTTTGCAATTATTATCAGCGTCCCACTTTCAGAAAATAACTATCAAGCCAACATTTCTACAATCAAACCACTAATAAAAATCTTCATAGTGTAGTATTACTGACAATAGCGCGTACATTTTTAACCGCAGCCGCAGTCTGGTAACGCAAGACGTTGCAGCCATTATTTTCCCACACAAGTGGCGATACGTCAAGCCTAACCCAACATGACCTGAATTCAAAATAGAAGCGGCAGCGGAAACGGGCATGTCAGTTGTAAACAAAGAATTTAGTCTTCGAAGAAACGTCTTTCTATAAAATGTACGTGTACAATTCGATCAGTGATTTCAAGGTGAATTTCTCTGCACTGTCACATTTTTCATATGCTGAAGGTCATTTAGGTTATCATCGATTACTTTCTGTAACTCAGCAGAGAATCTTGTGCAGGACGTTTTAAATAATTTACCACTTATTACAAAGATTAATATAAAATAAAGAATGCTTATTCTTCCCCACTTTTAGCGCTCACATTTCCTGCCTCGGCACATCCTGCCCGACACGTTGCGAACCATCTTCCGCCCGCATCCGCCGGCCCTTATGCCTTGGTCGTTATAGGCGCAGTCGGCAGAAATGGGGGCGCCGGATCGATACCAGCCAGACACTACACGCGCACTGCGGGACTCGACTCGATTCAGACTCGGAATAAGGACACTGGGGACGAATGCTAAGTGGCTTGAAGGTGGCAGACGACTTTTAGGGGCGTATGGCCCGATTTTGGTTTAGACCTGTCAGTGAGATCGTTTCGTTTTCCGTATGCTGTGGCTCTTGTCTTGAGAACTGCTCTTTGCTAAATATTACGGAAGTGTGCTTCTATTTTGTTTGTTTGTGTGTATGTGTTACGGCTAATACCCGAAGTGCGGCTACACCTAGTTTTAGCCGGTTAGAACTAGGTGTAGCCACTTACTCTTGGCTAAACCTAGTATTAGCCGATTGTTTTCGGCTAAAACTAGGTCTAGCCTTCATCATGCCGGCTACAACTAGGTCCAGCCATACCCTGTTGGCTAAAACTAGGTCTATCCGATATCATTCCGGCTAGAACTAGGTCCAGCCATTCCCTGTTGGATAAAACTAGGTCTATCCGATATCATTCCGGCTAGAACTAGGTCCAGACAATCCCTGTTGGATAAACTTAGATGCGTGTCCCGCTAAGCCTTCCGCCCCGCGTCACACTCAAGACTCACAGCATCTGCAGCAGCAGCGGCGCGGGTGGAGGGCATAGCGGGGCACGCACCTCTGCAGGTTGTGAGCGCCAAAAAGAAACGTAGAGAGTTTTTTTTATTATCTAAAAAAGATCTGCCGATAGCATGCCGGCTGCCTTGTGTTCACACGTGTAATAGCCATATTTTTACATCTAGAGCAACCCCGCTGCCATGTAATTAGGCAATCATTCACTGGCTATAAGTTGAATGTGAAACACCTTGCTTAGTCTGAATATTATCTTGCCTCCTTTGTCTCTTTTCGTAATTATCACCCACTGCTGCAGATGCTGTGAGTTATGAGTGTGACGCGGGGCGGAAGGCTTGGCGGGACACGCATCTAAGTTTTATCCAACAGGGATTGTCTGGACCTAGTTCTAGCCGGAATAATATTGGATAGACCTAGTTTTATCCAACAGGGAATGGCTGGACCTAGTTCTAGCCGGAATGATATCGGATAGACCTAGTTTTAGCCAACAGGGAATGGCTGGACCTAGTTGTAGCCGGCATGATGAAGGCTAGACCTAGTTTTAGCCGAAAACAATCGGCTAATACTAGGTTTAGCCAAGAGTAAGTGGCTACACCTAGTTCTAACCGGCTAAAACTAGGTGTAGCCGCACTTCGGGTATTAGCCGTAACATATGGTTATATTTACCTTGGTTACAAACTATTTTCACAATTTCATTCAACTTCAATTACAACTGAATTGAAATTGAAAACGATGGAACGAACAAATAGAAAGCGCTGTTGTCCGCTTGTGTAGAAAATATTGAATGTAACACAATAACAACTCGTTTAAATCGATTGTTCAAAACATTGCTCAACCAAAAGGGCAGATTGTATACCATCAATCATTTAGGGCTGTCAGTTACAAAAGTCTTGCCTTTTTGGCTTTCCAAACCTTTGATGTAACGTTGTATCCCATTTATTATTCTTGTCTTAAATTATGAAATAATTAATTCAATTTCAGAGCTTTGGTTTTCGCTATTACGTGGAAATGATAACAATGAAAATTCTTCTTAAATTCTGCTTCATTCAATTTGAAGATAATTTTTATTAAATTTTCGCCTGAAACACCTGTACAAATATCCAGAGGCCTTCAACGTTTAACGACCCCAATATGCACGAGGAAACAATAAGCCTCATTTGAATATTTCGAATAAAAATTTTGGATTTTGTATTAACATTTTTATTTGTGATACTTATTTGCAACTTGACATTGATCTTTGCAGCACGTGTAGGATAAGATATTCAAATTTTCTAGACAATGTTTTTTTATAATACCTAACATTTTAGTTTGGAGGTCAAATTAAGACTATAGAATGAGGAAATAACTCTGCGACAATGACTTGGATTAATAAATTTATCATGTGAGCAAAATTAACGAAGTATTACTTGGTAGATAAGTACCTAAATTTGAAGAGCTAAAAACAGAACGGAATCAAAGTGTTCAATTGGGAGGAAATCCATCGGAAATGAAAACGATACAGAGAGAACAGGCCGACAACTGTTTCCAAGCTGATTCGTCACATCCGGAGAATGATCAGACAACGCTTGTTCCAATGTAGTCTGTTTCAGTTTGTGATTAAGTATTTTGTTAGTACTAAAAGAGTTCTAATTTTCATTTAATTTGTGATTATGATCAGCCTCTTGATTTAGTATCAAAGACGCAATTTGATGATTGCGATTTGATGAGAAAATGATATTTGCAAGATAAAGATATCTAAATATATACATACCAAAAATTACGATGTTTATGATGATGTAAATGATGTAGATATGGTGATGTGGATGTTTAAAAAAAAACATTAACACTTTAAGTGAGAAAATTAAAAAAAAATAAAAACAATAAAAATTCTTGTTGTAAGTTCATTATTAACTAGTTATTCATTTCTAGCAGCTCTACAACTCTACTATACCTACACAGTATAGTCTCTTCTTCTCAACCACTCATCATTTTTATCATGTTTAGTTTAAAGTTTTCTCTTGTTGCTTAGTAAATGACATAACCCAATTTAGCAATTTATTTTAGATGCACACACGCGTGCACATCGGTGCAGTAATCTTGGCATGAGCTGCATAACAAGTCATGGCGGGAGGGATGTTTCCACATTTAGTGAAGCTAGAAAATAGATGCATTGACCATTATTGCAAGCATTCTGCTGGCTTTGTTTCGAAATTTTTGGCAAGATACCTTAACTACAATGCAGTAGTTTTAATGAAAACAATATTTCAAGTTACATCAAATTTTGTAATAAATTGGGTAGGTAACAGTGTTCTAATTGTTAGAGCATACACTCAAGAACAGTACATGCATGGAGATTAATGACGCATCTTTACGCATCTTTAGCAGCATCACAGAATATAACGGCTGTATGGGACAGCGTACCAGAATCTGATAGGGATTGCTCAGTCAACGAAACTGAATAACTTTCACCGGAAATATCTTTCAGGAAATAAAAAAAACCGTTCCCCGTCCTGACGTATTTCCGTCATCAGACGAGAGAGAAATTTTACTCTCAACGCGCGTGAAGAAGTTGCACTTCAAAATTGGATTTTTCATACAAATTGTCTGACCGAGGTGGTCATTTTGTATGAGAATGGCAAAAAAAATATGTATTCCTGAATGAATTTCCTAGTGAAAGTTGTTCAGTTCTGTTGACTGAGCAACCCCTATCAGTATCTGGTACGCTGTCCTGTCCCTAACTATATTATGTAAATCAATGAGGCATCTGTAGCAGCATTACAGAATATAGCATCATATAATGCCATACCTTACCTAAGCCCTAAGCTTATATCAAAATCTTAATCAAACTCCGATGTCTAACAAGACACCTACTACATAGACGACACCTTCATTGCAACTCCACTGATCGCAGCATTTAGATGCAAACTGTAACTGTCTTGCTCGAAGTTTGAAATTTTGAATTTGGAACGTGTCTCCGCTAGCTTTGAGACTGCCAGCATTGTGGAAAATGGGAGAAGCAATTAGTATAACCAGGATTACAAAGGTGATATCACTTTGTATGGAAATTGGGAGCTATAGTGATTAGGACTGAAATGAAAATGGACAGTATGAAAGTCTTAAAGAATATTAAAGATGTTCATGGTGAACACAATTTTGGTTATATCTAAGAAAGTAAAGGCGCAAAAGCACTAGCATCCTACTAGTTTCTTTGACAAGCAATACATTTGTTACAATTTCAAATAAATCATTAGTGTAGGTAAATTGAATTTAAATCTCTTATCTGTCACCTGTAGGCGGATATTTATGTCCCCCATAAACTGATTCACAAAGGACATCGGATATGTAGAGGTTTATGGTTTTTCCTTTCACGCAACTGAAATATAATGTAGTTGTTACGCCCACTCGCTTTTTATAATGAGGGATGAAAACATTTACGTCAGTTGACATGTCATTGCCATTGCTACTCATTAGCTTGGACATTCAAGCTCTACCCATCACCACAACCTATAAACCCGTAAACCTATAAATGCATATATCACAATACAATGCATAAATAGCAATCTTAGCATCAAATCTGCCCTTGGTTTTATGAGTCGAGGCAACTACAAGGTTACTGAGAGACCTCGCATCGCCCTTCGCTGAAACGGTGGTAGTACCTATATTAGCTACTGTATTCACAACCCCTGAAATAGTGTGGGAAGCAATGGTTTATAATTGAAGCCATAAATTGGGAAGCTTGTATAGTGGTGCCAAAGGAGGTCTGGTAAATGTTAAAGGAATTCCTTGCGTGTCATCATCTAATTCAAATAACTTTTAAATCAACTTAAGAATTCAAACATCTTCTTTAAAATAAATTATTGACATTAATTTCAAACTTGAAATGTAGGTATGTAAAGTACCCTATGTAATTTATGTACCTAATCGTCTATAGCTTTCTTATATAGTCATACGTATAATAAACTAAGGAGATAATTAGATAGGTACCTAATCAAACTATGTCTTCTGATAAAAAATATAGCGTAGGAATAGCATTGTCTACAGGTATTCATGTATAAGATTTATCATTGGTCTGACTACCTCCAAAAACCTTTCCCAAAAATACTTACCTACTTTCTTTGGATCCTTATTTTCTGCCCAATATTTCCTTTTCTTCAAAAGTAAGATAGCTAGGGCTTATAAGCAATTCTTAATAAAAACCGCTCTCGTCAATTCAGAATTCATGCCTATTTTCAGAATTACTTCAGCTTCACGTTAAATAGATTTTCTCACAGCTTTGTACAGATCAATTTGTCGCAGTCTGGCTTCGTTTTCATCTTTTACAAAAAAAAAGAAAAACTTGAGCAAAATTTTAGAATGATCCATTATTTATTTAGGTATGTTCAATATTTTCGTCTTTCACGAAACCCTCTTTTTCATGAGCAAAATTTTAGACTTATGATCCCCAAGTATTCTCAGTTCCCTGTTCTTCGGTTGTTGGAAGTTCTCTCATAAAGACTGTGGTATTGTCCCGGGGAGCAAGTTAGAGCGTTTGCATAATAGTTTTATTCCAACTTCAATTCATATGCATGGCAATATCAAACGGTTTAAATTTATTGTGCTCTTCAAACAATCGGTGGATGAAGTTGGTAAGAATGTTATTGTCGAAGGAAGTTATAAAGACACGTCTAAAATATAGTTATTAATCTATGTAATATGGTGGTTATTTTTCACTGAATACATTTTCAGAGTACTTGATAGGTACGTACTGGAATGGCTATCAACTAAGACCTTATAATATTAAAGATATAAATTACTTCATGATGGGCTTACAAAACTAATCGCCCTTAGGTTAGTTCAAATATAGATAGGTAGGTATACCTACTGTATGTACATGGACGATATTCTATCGCTTTGAATACTTACTATCTATGGTGTACTAGAAAATAGATAGTAAAGATGGCATCCAAGCTCGTTATTTACTAGCAATAACCCGATTCTACGATAAGTAATATAGATACCAGTCGAACGGGAACCGAGGATTTGATATCAAAATATTACTTATTCTCTCACAAAATTGCTCTGTTTTCTCTCAAAATTGTGGCTTTATTCACAATGGAAGTCTCAGTCTCAAGGTACCATTCATAAAACCATTACATATTTTACATTCGATATTTCCGAGCACTTTGCAGGAAATCGTTCTATTCTTAAACAAAGTATATTTTTAAAAGCTCTCTTTTCCCTATTGTCGCATAAAGACTGCACTGCATATTTTTATATTCCTTTTGTAAACAGTCCGCCATTTGGAAAGTTTGATAAAGTCTCTGTACGTGAACTACAGGAGGATATTGTTTTTGATACTGAATTGTTGTTTTTGGCTGCTGTTCGTTTATTTCAATAAAAGTTTGGTAGTATTAACAAATAATTCTACTATATTAACGAGCCATTATGATTCCTCATATACTTTTTTCGTGATGTAGCATTTGAGACGTGGCATTTTCACTCAAAAGAAATCAAGATACATTAGAAGCTTAATCAAACCTTTCGTAACATTTAAGAGCTGTCCAAACATGATCAACTGGTCTTATAAAATCGTGTCCATATTAGTGAGTGACTAATGTGCTTAGTAGGAACACCTAAATGCCACGACGAATTTAGCATACATTGCTGCGTAGCTCTAGTGGTTTATTTCAAGTCACAATGCTGCAGAAGCGTTGTATATAAAATTGAAGCGTATATTTAGAAACGTGTACCTAATAATCGCTTAACTGTAGCCAAAGGGATTGTACCCAAAGCGGCGTCGTTGAGCAAGCCATGTCGTGCCGCAATCAATTTGAACAATCCATCAAGAACTCACATCTTAGCGACTCTCCAAAAACTTCAGTCACGTTTTTTATTTCACTTCTAGTCGACCAACAGAACTTAGTTGGCAGTGTATCTGCCTAGTTAAATACTTGGTGTGCTTTATTTGTGTTCATGGCACCCAGATACAGGGAATCTTAGTGAAGGCTATAAGATCCTGTTGTTTCTGCAGGTATTAAGTAGAAATCATATCCCATGTCTGTAATATAAACACGTTGACGAGCTTTCATAATTTTCAATAAAATATTTTCATATAAAACAGAGTATGATCGCAAAATCCTTTCTAGCAAAGGACCCCGACAGCGGTGGCCCATCAGCCGCTATAAAACAGCGACGTGTCCTCCACGCTGGATCCTCCAATCTTTACATCGAGATTTCAGCTTCGGAAAGTCGCAGTCTCGCAGTAAACACGGACTGTCATCTGCCGGGAATACCCAAGGACTTAACATTCGAAGCTAGACTAGCAATCGCATCTCAGAAGCACTCCCCAACGGATATCAGCTCTATATTGGCAGTTCCCAGCGTCTCCAGCATGGAAAACAGATTTATATAATTCCGAATCTCTTCAATATTTTCCCGATACCCTCTCGATGTTGTTGTTAAAAAGAATTCATTTGTTATTTCTCGGAATAGTCGAGTCCCGTCCTTATTTTCTTTTGCAGACTTTGAATTAAAATGTTACGCGAAAGAAAGACGTCTATGTCCTTGGATTGAGGACGTCGCTAGAGAGCTGCATACTTAATGTAAAGCGAGTTGGAAAATGTCATTTAACTTTTTTAATTTATTTAATGAAAGTTCTGGGCGTGGTTAGTGTCGCGGACTCGGTGTGTCACTTACATTTTAAAATTAATAAACAAAAGTGCATTCCTGTCTTGCTTTCTCGGTTGCTACTTTATTATTCTGACATCCTTCACGTCATTTAAAGTTTTATGAGTTTTAATACCTGTGATTAAAATAGGTGCAACAGTATCAATTACGTCTTGAAAGTCAGTAAATACCCGCAGAGCAGGTTAAATCTCATTAATAGCAAATGTCCAATAATTGCTAGACGCTGAGTCCATTCCATGGGAACGGCAGCAATTTGCTTCCAATCACCTGAGCCCATACGATACGCTCGCGAATCAATAATGCATGAACCCGTCAAGTCCGATGCCGAACAGACGACCGACTCTCTAATTACGGCAAACAAACCGTTCCCCCCACGGCCCGGTTATCGAACCTAGGAACCATACGTAAATATAACAAGGCCGCTAGTCGCGGTGACGCAACCCGCCGTGGCGGCGACCTCGCTACTACGATACTCGCGCCGTGGGGTCGCGTCACTCGTAAATTCTATTTCCGCGTCATCAACGTTTCCCAAAGACTCTGCGCTTTACATTCAGACGACGATCGCATCGGTCAAATAGACGGCGCGCCGCGCTGACTGCGCCACTCCATCAGTGTCACCGGGTGGGAACATTCCGCGGGCACTGCCACGTACTCGCTTCCCGATAACGCCTTTATGCGATCCTGGAGAATACCCCTGACCGCTCCGAGGATACTTTATAGTTTTATACTCGCGCGAACCACCCAAGCGCACCGAATATATTACCGCCAGTGAATATTATCCGAGCTGCATGAGATCGCGCATAAATCAGACGATCGCAATCGTACAGGCGTCTTGAATATTTCCCTGGATCCGAGAGAGCCATTGCGGACTGGTACTTACATTCTTTCGATTGCTCTATTCGTATTTTATTCTAACGTTATCGTAATGAGCTGTAAAACTTTATCGCTCGTAAAAGCAATTTCTCTTTGGTGTGGTATAACGTGTGATAGTGGATGTAACGATGTGTGTGAGGTGAAGTTACTCCTCCAATTCTTTGGTTCAGCGATAGTTCTGGCCACGTTTCGCTCGTTGTAGCAATTCCGCGTCGCGATTGTCTGCAGTTTCTTCGTCGACACTTTTTGAGAGTGTTGTCGAGTTGCGAGTGCAATCTGATTTTACGAGGTCTGGCGCCGGCTCCCGGCACCATAAGAGCGTCTCAACCGACGTTATCACCGAAATTAGCTGGATTGTTTTGGCTTCACCTTCAGACGAACAATGTTGGGTTTTATGGAATGGCTGACGCCATTACATTTGATTTTCCGTCTATAACTTCCTATAATCCTGTTTGGTTCTCAACAGTAATCGCGTTGAGCATGTTTGCAATATCACTTTTTGTTCTAGTTTTTGCTCTTTGTGTTATTGAATCGGATTATGTTGTTTGATTCAATCATATGATTTTAATAACATCTCTTTTTAAAAGCTTAGAAACGGTTTTTTGTTCAGGTCAAATCTTGCAACTGAATCTAAATCAGTCATCCTCAAGCTCAACCGATTGAGCTTATTAATTTACCATCTCATGCTGGTCATTCTTATTACCCTACCCTCAAATTCCAAGGGAACAGTGAGTTTGTTTAAGAATTGTTCAATCTCTACATATTTGCCATCAATTACTTAGATATACCATCTCTCTCACATATCCGCTCTTCTTACACAACATTTCCGAACACATAACAGTCATTCTCGCTAGCTCTTCATTGGTGCATACGCCGGCTGCTGCGCGAGGGAAAGCCACCGCGCGAGCGACATTGGGCCAGTATCGGCAGAAGTGGGTTGCTGCGCGCGCGCAAGTAGGTGAACGTGTCGAGGTCGTGACGTCAGCAGCTTTCTCCGCGCGCGTTGTGCAACCGGCGTCGGCGCGCGCGCCGGGATGTGCGCGGTGTGAATGAACGATATCATCGCGGTTTTCGTGTTGTTTTGGTGGTGATGTGTTGAAGGCTGGTCAGTCACTGCTCTGAACCAGCGTATAAGAAATCTCTGAACTAAAGGTAGAAACCTTGATAAAATTAAATATTAAGTAAAATAAGTTGAATTCAATGCCGTGCGTACACGAAAAAAGAAACTACTTAGGGCCTTGAGATGAAGGAGGTATAACATAAAGAAGCTGTAAAACATACCGTTTCCTTATTACCTTTCTCCAGGCTACTGAGGTACAGCATTGTACGTTTTTGCCACACCATAATGAATATGGCCACAGTAACCATTTCTGTTGTCGTTGTGCCCACGACTATAATTTTTCAGTCTATCTTGACGATGCTCTATTTTCCCCTATAAACAGAAAGAGGAATTCATAGCTTATTCCAACTCAAAACCAACACTTTGAAATACATAAAAACAAATGAGAACAGGGTAGTGCCAACTTTATATTTAGCCTGTAGTCTGTACTAAAAGCAAAATCGCGTGTTTGCATATTTATATTTTATGTTATCTCGTAAAATGTTTAAAGTTACAAAGTTTATTGTGTAGCACATAAAACTTGGCAAATAATATTCTTATACATACAAGACAGAACTTAATGACATCCGTTCTCAGAATATACAGCATCCGTATTACCTAAACCGAGATGAAATACAAAATAGGAGACATAAAAAGCACAGGAAGGAAAATTAGGAATATATCATGTACTGAGAAGAAAATTTAGTGTATCATCTATATACACTGAAGTTTTTAAGTAAAGTCGTCTGAAATAATTATGAGGTCACTTACATGGATGATGTTATTAAGATATTTATGACTACTTTACCTATATGACAAGAATGACTTGATGTAACTTCCAAATAGACTGTATCGTGAAAGTTGCTGTACTATTTACTTTATCATAGAAGAAGAAGATGCCAATAAAAGTCAACTTTATTATAAGTTTAAAATATATGGAAGCTAAATAGCAAACGAAACATGATCCTTTTGTTAGGTCTCATAAAACTTGGGCTAATATTTCAAAGTTCTAAGAAGATACGGGTATATTCGCTCTTTTTGTAAAGAATACGTTATATGGAGGTCGCAGATACCGGGTTTTACGAGGGACAAACAATGCACGCAATTGCTAACGTTGTCGGGTAGTACAATGCAAGATATAACCCAACAACATCCCTGTTAATCCTGCAGTGTATTCTGCAAGTTACTTTTTCTTTCGCAAGGGATGTTACCTATGTCTCAAATGACGCACAAACCACAGTTTTTAAATAGCCTTATCAGCCCATGTAATTCTCACATGGTTTGTGTAACGACTTACAAAATATCATTATCAGAGAGCAGTTATTCGCAATGTCAATCTCAAATTTAAAAAATCTCTTAAAGTGATAAAAACTGTAACTGACAAATTATGTTTCCCATGGAAAACGAACTCACGACCTCTGAATCGATAACCTAAGACCCAAACCACTAGATCACGGAGTCAGTTAGCTCCACAGTTTATGACCAGGATCGGGTAGATACTCGCGCAGATTTAAGATCGGACGGGCGAAATTTAGTTCCGCGTAGAAGGCGATATCAGCCACTTATCCCGAAGTAAATTAATACAAGCAATCAGCTGTGTGTATGCGAAGTAATTTTATATCTTCTGCAAGTAATAGGAAAAATATTTTATGTGCCATATAAAGTTTCTGATATTTTTATTGAGAATCTCGTTGAAACATAAGTAGTTGCCGATAAAGACTGAGACAGGGATAGAGTTACTTCATCTTATTAAACACAATTTTATGTAGTCATGATCATGAAGATTGAATCTGTATGAATCTCTATAAACTTTAATGTAATATTTCTCGATTATAGCAAAAACCATTATCCACTCGTAATAGACGTTTACTAATAAATAATAATTAAAATATTAAAATAGCCCCATGAAATATTTATCTCCCTACCACAAAATACAATATTTTTAAGAATAGATTTTTTTATGTACCTACAACATGGAGAAACTTTAAACGTGACAAAGGTATCGATTGTAAGGTAGATATGAGTGTGTATTTATTTGTGTATATATTCATATTCATGAATATGAATATATGAATATGAATATGAACATCCATTATCTTTCTCAAAAAATAAATATTTATTCATTTTCTCTCTCCTTTGTCCACAGAAGTGTGGAGCGCGGGCGGCGGGGCCGGCAACGGTTCGTCATGCGGTAACATGGACCTGAAGCAAGTGGCTTACCGCGGCGTGCTGCCCGGACAAGTGAAGAACGAGCCGGGAGTCAGCCACAACGGCCACAATGGACATGTCCGGGAATGGATGGCCGGGTCACCCAGCCCGACCACCGCCGCGCCGCAGCCCAACAACGGGTATTCCTCGCCGCTGTCGTCCAGTAGCTACGGGCCGTATAGTCCCAACGGGAAAATAGGTAAGTTCTTCTTCTATCGAGTCGACGATAAGTCGAAGCCCTATCTCTTGCCCTGGCTCAAGATCTTTAGATGGCTGAATGATCCGGGAATCAGAACTGCCATAGTGAGAACTAGAAGTTTCAAAAAGGAGACGTATTTTGGTCACAGTATAGAAGGGCTAAAATTACGTGCGAACCAAACATACATACAAATAGCGTGTGAGCTTCAAAGCTGTCGTAATCAGAACCCAATGCTAGAAAAAATTCACAACAATCAAAATATATAAAAGTACTTAGATATTCGTTCAGTTTTAAAGATATTTTTACTTCCTACAGCATGTAGGTACGACTATATCCTTCAAACCCTTTATAATCAAAGCCTCCTACGTCCTTCACCCGGCTTATTCATGGCAATTCCGCGGGGTGCCAACCCAGGCCGATCATTAACCAGTAAATGGCAACAAATGGACTATTGTAGTTCTTTGTGCCCACAACTGGGTCACACATTGTGCGATCTCCCACTGTTTCACAATTGTACGACCACTGTACGACCGTGCGGCGAAGGCCGGAGTCAGTTGTTTCAGGTCAGCTTTTCAGCGGGAATCTATTTGCGGTTCTCAGTGTACCTAACATAGATTTCAAAAGCAAATTCAGTACTGCGACGGAAAATTTGGCTTTCCATACTTTATCTGATCAAAGTGTTCATTTTTTGTGGGGAAGTTACCTTTTTTTTTTTTTATTTCCTGGATGAATATTTTTGTGAAAGTTGTTCAGTTTCGTTGACTGAGCAACCCCTAGCAGTTTGCGGGAAGCTGTCCCTTACACCATAATATAAGACAAAAGCTAAGGATATAACAGCGCTGATTTCTATACAAGGAGTAGTTTTAGATATATTTTTTCCGCGAATACATAAAAGATGCAACAAAGCCTGCAAATTCTCCTTACTTCTACCCCCTAGCTATTTAAATGAACATAATTTCTTCTTCCCAGAATAACTATGAGAATGTACGTACAAACTGCACTACGTATCCTTAATGACATTATTAGAGTTAGAAACGCACGATTTGAAGAAATCTCTCTTCGTGAAATTACATTTTCAAAGAAATGTGCAATTATTGAGCGAGCTTACCTTGTAAAGGGTTATTTTATTTATTTTTAAAACTGAGAAGCGAGATACAAAGAAAGATAAATTTCCACGTATTCAACTCGGGGTCTATTTACTTGTAAGGGAAATTCTAGAGAATTGCATTATACAGGTATTCTATTTTAAAAAGAACTAGCTGCGTACACCGTTCTACTTAGTAGTTTCTGTAAATGAAAGTGAGATATTTATTTCTACGGAAGAAAAGCCTTGATGAAATTTGAATTGAAATCTTAAAGATATTTCTTATATGTTTTACCTAAATACGTATCGTGATTCGACCCGGTTTAAAGATTCTTTTATTTACCATAACAAAACAATTAATTACCCGGTTATAGTGGTAAAATATTAAAATCCACTTCAGTAATTTTTTCGACAAGCCTTCACCTACTACGAATTCAACCACAACGTAATGCGCAAGGGCATAATATAGATAACGCGTTTTAAATATTTGATGAGTTCCCGATATTTCTATTTATTTTATGTCTTATAGATATAGTGAAAATAACCGCGACAGTTTAAAATTAAGTGTTACATAATATTATAGATGTTTACTTTTTGTAATAAACAGACTTTTATTTAAGAAGAACCACTTTGAACTCTACTACTAAGGAATCTTGCCGACGTCAGGGATCTTGATATATTGGTTTTTTATTTCCGTATTTCGCGTTATCGTCTGATAAAAGTGCAATGACCTCTTTATTAAATATAGTGCTAGTATAAACACAGTTGCAGTAAGTACAGTGAAATGTCTTCGTACATCGTACAAGCCATTGAGGCTTCTTGGTTTGCCTCGGTTTGCAAAACAACCGTACTTATTTAAAGCCATTTTTGACACTCGTGTAGAGGTTTTACTGATTTTAACTTTTGCTGTGGTATATATAAAATACACGTGTTGATATACTAGGTGAACTGGATTAACGTGAAAATCATGGAAAAATTTTAACGGTTTATGTTTGTGACATGGATTTTTTTTATTACTTTTAATTAAGGATACGTTAAACTGTCGGTCCCGGTCGTTGTCTTTGATGATGGTCGTTACACAGACCATGTCAGAGGCCTATGAGCTGTTTCATTAGGCGGTTTAAAAACTTTGACACTAGGGTTCATCGGGTCGATCGATTTGAAAACCCACAATTTAAGTATGAATCACTGGTAAAACATCACCCTATATAATAATTTACAGGGCTTTTAACAACACCGTATATAAACGGTCATTGACCTAGGCGTAAAACATTTTTTATAGAGCCATTATGGCACTTCGTAAATCTTTATGACTAAAGGTTTCTATTAGGCCGCACTTTAGATGAGTTAACTTTGAGGTCGAACCAAAGCTTGGTTAAATTGAACCTCAGTTATATAAGAGTACTAGCTTTCCGCCCCGCGGTTTCACCCGCAGCTAAGAGTTTTCCCGTGGGATTGAGTTCCCGCGCTGTTCCTACCTTTAAAATTGACGGAATTTTAATACAAACTTCCATCCCCTATTTAACCCCCTTAGGGGTGGAAAATACAAAAACGCTGAAACACGTGTTCATTATTTTTTAATCCTTAGCCCAAAAACAAAATTGGAAGATCCTGCCATCAAAATTGACAGAATTTCCATACAAACTTCCAATCCCTATTTAACCCTCTTAGGGGTGAAAAATACAAAAATGCTGAAACACGTATAAATTATTTTTTAATCATTAGCCTAAATACAAAATTAAAAGATCCTACTTTCAAAATTGACGGGCTTTCATACAAACTTCAGACCCCCTTTTTACCCCTTTAAGGGGGGAAAATCCAAAAATCCTTTCTTAGTGGTAAGTTTCGTTATAAAAGGAACCTGCTCTCCATATTTCACGATTCTAGCTTTAGTAGTTTAGGCTCTGCGTTGATGAATCAGTCAGTCAGTCAGTCAGTAAGGACAAACGATTTTATAAGTTTAGATAGCAACACACCTGCGAAGCGTTCGACGACGGAACCATCGGTCGAATAGGACACACCAAGCCCGCCGATCGAATAGTCTATTTTATGTATCTTGTTCGATCGGCGCGCTAAGTGACGGTCAATAATATGGCGATAAACAAGATGATTATGGCGATCTTGTGAGTTAGTGGTAAGTATACAATACAGGTTGTTAGGGGTGTTGTCGGTAATGCAAAAGCATTAAATGACAGCGTGTTGACTTAGAAAAACATAGAATGTGCCAGCTGCATCTCCTCCCGGGCATGCTGTAAAAACCAGCTACGGGATTTGAGGGTTTCAGTGTATTGCAACTTAGGCGATGGGCTGACAACCCGTCACTATAGCAATATACATAATCATCTTTAATAACCCTCAAAATTTGTCAGACGTGGCGGAACGACCTTAGGGTCGTTTTCGCTCTGCCTACCCCATTAGGGATAAAGGCGTGATTATATGTATGTATGTATGTATGTGTTGAACGGAACCTTCAGCGCCAAACGTTACGCAAGTGTGTTACTGCCCTTAACTGGGCTCGAAGCAGTTGTGATTGAAGACCCGTCGGGTTAAGAATAAATGTTAAAGATGATTTATGTTCAAAAACAAAAGGTCATAGCAATTCAGATTTGCAGTTAACTCGTTTTACTTGCGAATAAATCTACCTATTCAGTTTTAGATCTTACAATATTTCTAAAGTAGGTATTCTTCTGAAACAGAAAGAGGCAGCTCGTCCTTACCCTATGCCTTCCTGTATAAAAAATATATTACAAAAACAAAGATGTATTGTTTACTATGAAACAATAACGTTTCTTATTTACGAATAAGACCACAAAATTCATAAAATTTTATTATCTTGTCAAAAGGTCAGCCCAATTAATAGGTACAACATACAATTAAACTAGATTCTCATTCTTTGTTTTTACCATCTTGGAGGAAGACATTGTAAGACTTTATTATTGCTATTAAATTTTAAACCCCATCTCCGTGCGAAAACAACTCAACTGACTCAACATTTATAAAGGAAGCGTTCCTTTTAAATATTTCACTTGAAAAATATCTGAGAAAATTCTTCCGAAAATAAGTGACAAAGTTCGGATCCAATTAGGAATATATTTGGCGAAATGAACATGCCTACAGTTGCACATCATTCCGCGATTTTGAGCTTTATGTAGAGTTAAATACAAGCTATTTTTGAGCAACGTGAGGACCATAATACCTTCATTATTAACTCTTGGCAGAAAAATAAGTATTGTTGAAGTTATTTAAAGGAGCTAACTTACCGAATACGTAAGGTTAATGAAGGTAAAAATAGTATATTATGCAACGCGGGAATAAAGCAGTGTCTAACGTCACGGGCAGCATATTGAATCCTGAGCGGAATGAAGGATTCTAGGATTAATTCCCGAGCGCAGCGAGGGAATTAAATCTTTAATTCCTGAGCGAAGGATTCAAGTCTGCCCAAGGCGAAGACACATTTATTCCCGAGGAGCATACTATATTTTACACACCTACTGCACAGATTACTTAGACGGTGGCAGGCGTCTGTAAGATAATAAAGCTCAGAAATATACCTGATCATGTAATATTGAGAGATAAATAAAATATTGAAAACATACCAGAAGCAACAGATCCGAAAGTCAATTCACACTCACTGAACTACACTTCACGTTCACAATCCACTACCTACGTATTTTTCCAAAAAACGAATTGTTCATATTTAACATATTCAATATAAATAACAAATACTAGCCACAATGTCTTTCTGAAGTCAAAATATTAATTTCACTCGACAATTTACGAAATGGAAGTCAAATCAAAATCAATGAAAGAAAAACTTTTGCAAAAACCGTAAAAACAAACCGCGTTTTTTTTTAGTTTTTTTTTTTATTTATACAAAGCAAAGAGCACATACAGATAACTAGTCATACAGCCTTTTTACACTCACCGGGAGGCGCAGAAGGCGAGTGTGGCAACAGTTTTAATACACACACAGCCATATTATTTTTTCTGAAAATTATTTTCTTAGTAGTTCACATGACATTCCAAATTCAAATCTCATAATAACCCTTGGGCTATTAAGGATTTCCATACAACTTTATATCCCTTGGGATTATTTTCTTGCTTTAAACGCAAGTTCCTTGATACATTATGTTGATATAATAATGCAGAGGTGTGTAAATACATTTTATTAGTTATTTTTAAAAGTGCGTATAACTTTATGCGCGTGTCAACCGTGACGTTGCTTTGCAATTTTCTTCTGAGAAGAATTCGTCCAAAATATTTATTTCTTTAATCAGCATACAGTCGTCTACATGAGCAAATATTAGTTTTCTAATAGGTACTTTGTCATCATCATAAGGTATTATACATATACAGTCCTGATATGCGGTCGACTATATGCAGGTAACATATTCATTATTTTATTCTCGTCAAAAGACAGCCACAGAACCAAAGTTTGTAAATTCGGTCAACAAAATACGTGAACGTATTATTAGTTATTACAGAATATGTCTGCCGGTTGAAAATCTTTCGGTCTGAAAATGTTTTGAAAAGTAAATATGACAACATTTTGAGATTTTGTTGAAGTCGCAATCGAATTTGTTCAAATATACCTACCGTAAAATACATATGTTTAATTGAGTTTCTTAACATAAATTTCATAACAACAACATATACTTATAGGTATTTTTCGCATAAAGCCAAAAAAAAAACGAAGTTTTCAACATCCTGCAAACAAACACCAAGAAATTTTACTCCTTAAACTTCTGAATATTTTTCTTTCTTTTTTTTGCTTGAAAAATACTTTGCATTCGTTCGTTGAGGACTCTGGCCAGGAAATTACTTGAGAATCATACGAAAGCAATAAGTGGACACAATATTTTGTATGTCAGAGACTATTTAAAATTGTTTATAGAGTGTTTATTTTCGGACACAGATAAGACCATTTCGGTAATAAGATGGATTTAGTATCGCAAGGTGCTAATTAATTAGGATGTGTTTTAATTGCCTCTATCCCAATTTAAAACTGGCTGCATCCTGTTCGAAAATCAACAAACAAAAACAAACATAGAGCCATATCTCACTGGTCGGTTGGACGCGCGCAATCTTGGTATTTTAAGAATTCTAATTCGAATTTTAAAAGCTGCGACAAAATGCAGCGCGGCGTGGGAGGATGCCATTCTTTAACCGTCTTTTTTTGTTTCAATTTGAAAATAGAACTGTCGACAAGATGTCCTTTTCATGCAATCGCTTTTTATTTGCTTGTAAAATAAAAATATTAAACTGTTAACCTCTTATAGTGAAATGATTTACACACAGATAAATCTTTATTAAATTCAAGATTTCAGCACATGAAAAATAGTGTCAGCGAAAAGTATTTTTACAAAGTATCGTTATTATTGGTAAATCAGCGCTTTATTTTCTAAAATTTTGAAGAATGTTTGATTTATCTGCAACCCGGCCGCTTAGTTTCATGTTTACGTTGTTGTAAAAGATTCACACAATACGGAATCGGAATATTTCATTTGTGGTTGTAACTTTCACGTTTACGTTTCTGTTTAGACGGTAAGCGAGAAAACAGATAGAGACGGGACACTATTTTAAAAGTGACATATAGGTTTAAAATTTAGGTTTAGCCGGTGGCATCTAGAATTGAGCCCATAGACTGTATCACACAGACAGACCAACAACGTCACTCCTCTAGTGTCGCTACGACTACGACGCGTAGTAATTAGCTACGACGCCTACACCGCCCATAGCAAAGGTCACTTGTCAATATGTTAACCAAAGTTAATTAAATTATATCCTCTTCGAACTGAAATAGTAAACAATGGCATACTTACATTTAATTATAGTAAGTAGGTACTAAAACGCTCTCATAAACAACGCCTAAATGATTTTGAATCGACCGTAAATACTGATCTATGTTTTAAATTAGCGTTATTTATTACGTTCTGTTTATTTAATTACGACTATAATGTGATTTATAGAGAATCTACTTTTCATATAATTTTTGTAAATAAAACACACCAAGTCTGTGTTCTATAAAGATGAACTAACTTTCGCATTGTTATTATTTATACACGAATTTCCTAGACACAGATAAGATCGCACCAAATATAGTTCCTAAGTCACTCACTCGCATATCTGGTGCCAACTTGGCAGTGTTTAGAGACGATCTGATCATTGAACTTTATGTTTATATAACAGTGCATTCGCCAAGACCTAGCTATTTATTATAGTTAATGATCATTCATTATAAACAGGCTATTTTTTAGCTGTCTGCCCGTGTTATACTATCTGCCTTAAGAGATTAATTAAAAAGAAGATACACATTTATATTCTACAACAACGTTTTCCGTTTATCTATCTCAAGAATGTAACAAAACAAACTGTTGCTGAACAATAGAAAATAACAATTGAAATGATATTATACTAGCCAATGAATATTTCAAGAACCTAAACTATGTATCCCTTCTGCAAAAGTTAGAACCAAAGCATGCATGCATAATGGCACTCATTATAGACCTAGCTTAAATCGTTATTGGACTTAGTACTCTCAGTCAGTGTACTTTCCCCGGTTTCATAATGGCTTGTTTATCACGCGAGGCCAAGGTCTCATTATCAGCTAAACTAGTGTGAACTGTAATGGCGCAACTCTTGATTGTTACTATAGTAGTTATGATTTAGTGTTGGCTAGAATTTTCACTGTTATTATCAGAATTAGATTAACTAGATGTTGTTTTTGTGTTCTTTTCTTCGTTCTTTTTGCTATAGTTAGATGTCCTCTGACTCTAGCTAGATTTATTGGCAAACTCGCTAAACTTTACCTCGTTTGATCGCTTCTAGAAAATCAAAAGGAAACTCATCGCAAATGAAAAGATCGTTGTCTAAAATTTTTACACATTCAATGAGACTCACAAGTCAATAAGTAAAAAAAATTTATGCAATATTTTCATTTTCATATGAATTAAAAGTCACACAATCAACCCAGTTTCACATTCATAGTTTATACTGATTAAGACTGTCTTTAACAATTTATGTAGCACACTTCCCAGGCTTCTTAGAAACCGCAATAGCAACTCTCTAGAATACTGGAACAAGCAAGCATAATAGTTACGCTTGCCAATGGAAAGTAGCTTTTCCTCTGCGCCGGCGCATGTGTGACATTAGACAACAGTGATGCTATCAAGGTCACGTAATGTGCATCTGACATAGAATAGCTCTCTCGTAACACAACACAATCTATTGGCGTCAATGGAAGTTTTTATGGTTTTATGATACCATCAGTTTCATGGGAATGATGGGGTATTGAAACTAAACAAATAACTGGTAAAACAAACAGGCCCTTTACAGTGATACCACATTACTTTTACAGTGTCATCATTATGTACCTGTATTGACAATAAATAAATAATTATTGATTATTATTGTTATGAAGGTTAAAGAAAGGCTGTAACCATGCTGCAACTGTATAATTACGACGACGTCATTGATATCAAACATTCAAATATCGATTAAAACTTGAGCTTGTTTGTACATCACACAAAAAACAGATAAAATTGCTCCTAATTATAAATAAGATGTTGCTCGAAGGGACGGTTGACCTAATTGGTCCACTACCTATCGTCATCGCATTCGTCGTTTAGGTATATTTTGCAAACACAGTACGGCTACGCTTATAATCAAAATGTGGTGGGGGCGCTGCATGTTGGGAGAACTATGGCGGCCATGTTGGCGTCGTTAGTTCCTTTTTTCGCCACATCAAGCATAGCCGTCTGTAGTCTTGATTTTGGTGACAAGTGAACGCACAACACTAGGATATGGCCAAGGCCTGTCGAAGCGGTTGAACCCGTGTGAACCGAGTGGCGCAAGCGCAAGACATGAAGCAATAAGCCGCTAAAGAACGCATGCACGCTCTAGTTTAAGGTTATGCAAATATTTCTTTGCTCTATGATTATGCAGGGTCTTTGTTGGCTGGAGTTCTTTTTGTCCAAATTTTGGGCTAAATACACAAAGTTATATGAAATTATTGTGAAAATATATTAATTTGTGAGACTGTCCTCGGTTTGGTTAGGACTTGGATATGGTCAAAGTAGAGTGAACAGGCATCTTCTGGGTGAGCTCGCTCCATCGTCGACTCTGTCTGTGTCGCCCGTGAGTTAACGTAGAAGATGACGGTCTGTTTCTGTGATAGACTTGAATGAAAGGCAATTTTTTTTACCTTCATTCATTTCCATTACTCACCAGCAATGATCAGCAGTACACACAAACCCAACAAATTAGATGGAAACAATGCAACATAATACACGTAGTAACACCAGAGTGACATTGTGCGCGTGCGCATGACACCAACAACCTTGCGCCGCGGATTCACGCAACATTACTCCAATCTGTGTGTTCATTCGGAGAGCACTCGATGTAACTCAAATAAGTCTAAACCAGTTATTTTGTAATATAGTACCACCAAGCTTTTAATGAAAGTCGGCGGGGGCACTGCATGTTTGTTAAAGGATCTGTCAAAAATATGGCATTTGCAGCCAAAGACCTAGTACAAGTACTTTTTTATAATTAGTTTGAAGCCATGTTGGTCACGTTAGTTCCTTTTTTCGCCACTTTCATTATAAGCGCGGTGGCACTATAGAATGTATACGAGTATGTCAATCTTCTTTTTTATTTTCTCTCTGAAGCTATGAGAGTCATCTTTTCATCATTTCTGTTCAATGACCCCGTACTTTTACTCTTGTCCATGACAGAAAATGACACAAGTATAAACTTATTTCCAAGTCGTATGCTAACCAAATCGTCAACAATCTGCGTATTATTGTGACAATTCGCGTTATTGACGTGGTGCGAACGCAGTGGACTGGAGAGCCGGTCGAGTGGCAGTCGACCTCTATTGGTTTTCAGTATTTTTAGCACGGATTTTTCAGACAAATGTTAAAGTATATTTTTCTTTTAGGCCACGTGTTTGTCCGTCTGTTTGTGTTTCCACCTGAGGCTGTTTACAGCCTCATCACAACACTGATTATTTTTCTATGTCCATGTTGATTGTCAAAATATGAGAGTATTTTTTTTTTCAGTATCTTCGGATAATTGTTTGATATACATATATCACTAGCAAATACATATTTTTGAGTATCGATCACTAACTAATAAAAGGTATATACTATATAACCACCTAATGATATAGTAGTTTCCTTCCATGCTGAACTGGGTGCGATAGAAAAACATAGAACGTTCCAGCTGCCCTTCCTCCTGGGCATGCTGTAGAAGTCAGCAAATAGGTGAAGTCGCGTGGCGGAAAGAAAGTATTAAGTATATTAGTCCGGACGTCATGCTGTCTGATCTGTATTTTCTTAGGTCACCTACAAAACTATTTATTGGTTTTGAAATGATAATTTATTACAGTGTCTTTTCATTTATTTTAGTCACTGAGAGAGAACTCCAATATTTTTCTTCTATTTCTGTCATTTTGTCCCCTTCGTGATTTGACTATAAGTCAAATCAGCATCAATTAATATGAAACGTCAAAAACGGGTTTAGCAAAATTTTGGTTATGGTAAATTTATTAAGTTCTGTACAATTTTCCTGTTCAATAAGAATATTTTTCGACACTTAAAGTAAAATTTTTAATTCTATTAATCACCCAGGAACCACGCCTTTTGCTAGGGTCTGTATTTTCAGACCGGATATTACATTCTACTGGTGAAACGCGGGTAGGCATCAAACACTGAACCTTTTTTTTTGTGTAATATATTTTTCCAATATCCGTTCATTTCGGAATAGAGCTTCAGCAAAAAGTTTCTCTTTTATCCATTTATTGATGAATTGGGATTTTGTTGACATGGATGATGGTGTGATGTGACACGTTTAACTTTTATGTGGATTGACATCCCCTATTTTTGTGTTTTTTTTTTAACTAACAATCAATCAACTTCATTTTGTTATTTTTCATAATCATCATTCACGTTTTCTCTCAGCCAACTCGCCTGCAAGTAAAATTCCTTAAAACATTTTTAATTATGAGAATTGTCTTTATTTCGTAGCAATTAATTTTAATTTCCAGTTGCAACCACTTGTGACGGTATCATTTATAAACTCATCAGGAAAAATTCTAACAGAAGATCAGTGATCTTGTAAACAAAGGCCGTGACACAAATAAATAGTGTGGGTGCCAAAAAGTAATTTATTTTCATGCCCTACCGACAAGCGGGCGGAAGTAGCAAATTCTTGTGTAGGCGCAGTGTCATTTTTTTTGGGCACTAATTTGGATGAAACAATAATTTTCCCTATCCATGTGAAGTCTTGTAAAAGGCGGCACGGGATAAATTCTTACAATTGAGTAGGTATCATCATCATTGTCCAGTACAAATACAAATAAGTACTAAGTACCTACTTCTATAAGATCCTAGAAATTATAGACATTTTATTCTGTAAAAGTCCAGTATAGATTATCGAACCACGTTTTAAAAAGACCTACCATAGTCATAGACCTACCAGCAGGTCTTTTTAGTTCGTGGGCAGGGTAATACACATCTGAATTTATTTGACTTGAAAATCTTGAAACCATGTCAAACAAATATTATAACTTCACTCTGACTGACGTCATTCATCTCTTTCAACCCGGTTTAAATTTCAATAAACGCAGGCAGGCAGACAACTCATTGCATGATGTCATTCGAGTACCTACACTACACTATCGTTCAGAATCTTTGTAACATCAGAGACACACACAAAACTACAAGTAAAATTCGAAGTACATTTCATGCCGGTTCACCGATCAATCTTCTCAGTGTACCTATGCTTTCCACGCTATGTACTTCGATTTATGTTACAAATTGAAGTTTTATGAAACGTGCTATATAGCATGCGCACGCGCCGCCCATTGCGAGTTCGTGCGCTGAATTGTGGGTTTTCGCTGAACATCGCTGTTTCTAGTTAGTTGGTTTCATTCTACACTGCCTATATCTGCCACAACAGTCCTGGACTGACTGTTTGTGAGGTGTATGATATACTTTGCTTTAACGTGACGCTTTATTACTCGCTCAATACTGCTGGTCCAATAGGCAACACTGTTTGTTAAGAGTAAACAAATAAAGCATTTCCCTTTTACATAATTTTCAATATTGATCACTGAAGTTAGTTACATTACATAGTCGTTCCAATATGCACCAACGTTCAGAGTATAGGAATAAAGCATTGTTTGGAACCACCAGTGCATGAAATTACTCAGCAGTGTGTAGGTACTGTATTTAGAGTTTCAGTACTCACTGTAATAATATACAGAGGAACTGGTTTACCTGCATTTAGGGAGTTAAAAACAATTCAATTCTAAATTTTATTTAGCCACTTGTGCAGCCAAGCGTTTTTCCTGAAAAACTTAAAACATGAACGTTATGTCTAAAATCTAAGGTCTAAAGAGGGCTAAACTCTGAAGGTCTCAGTTACGCGCGACGAATTTTTGATTTCTTATTTCTCATATTTTAGACATAAAAGAACACTGTACGTAGGTATATTATATTATAATCTAGAAAAATTATGTATATATTGAAAATATGTAGAAATAATGTAAAATGTTTATCTATCTATCTTTCTACCTATACAAATTAAAACTAACCAACTTCGCGACTCTCGACCTGATATCAGCAGCATCCTTTTCCCTGAAATACTGAAATAATAAATCCCGAATCCTGCCGGGCCGTGGGGCAGGTCAGGACCTAGCTAGAAATGGGGCATTGGGCCGCGCCCTACTTTTCCCCCGGGACCTGCCGCTAAGGGCGTGCGTGAGATGCGTCGGTGTCAGATTTAAGTACGGTTTAACCATGGTTTAACCTAATTTTCAGTCAGCTGAAATAATAAATAATTTTTCGTATGGCAGTTTATTTTTAAACAGTTATTCACGATCATAGCTATTTCAATTCTGAATTGTTTAATTTACTACGCAAACGTGTTACTCCTCTTAGAGCAATGATACGATGAATACATTTATAATTATTACCTAAATAAAAAAAGTTATGATGTACATTTTGAGGATACATGAACATTATTTATTATGTCAGAAAGTCATCAACGTACGACTACCTATGTGTTCGCAGCACATTCGCTTTTCCATGCTCGTTAAAAATCGCTTAGATTTTCCGGACACTTATTTGGCAACACGCACTTTTAAATTAATGTTGTGCTGAAAGAATGTGTACAGAATAAATTTAAATATCTCTCTCACAATGGCGATGACAATGTGGAATTGTTATGTGGCTGCCAGTATGTTATTTATGAGACCCAAAAAATCTCCAAAAAACTGTCGTGTCAAATCTCTTGCCAAGATTGAAATAAAAAAGGAAAAAGTCGAAAATTACCTTCATATTTAGTATTCAAAGATGAACAATGATCGTGGAAAATGCAATAAATAGGTATTCTCTTCAAAGACCACTCGTTTTGGAAGACGATTTATTCATCTATTCAAAGGAGATAGGGTAAACCCAGTGTACGTAGGTAGTTATGTTAAGTGAGTGCCAAACATCCGGTGTATTTGTGATTCATCTGTATCTGATCTTACAACTAAGGACATTGAGATAGAGAGTGTTTTCAGAACATGAAATTGAAGCGTCGTGCTGCCAACCTGTTTCTTAATATCAATGCGTGTAAAAAGTTAGAAATAGAAATCCCTTGCCATGCAAGTCCTTGAACCACGGGGTATAGAGGTACCTAAAGGAAATTGAGAAAGAGCCTAAGCCATTGGTCAAGTCGGTAGCCACATCAATTATCGACATTGCATCTGGACTGGCGTACATGTATAACACATGAGACACCTCATCCGAATTCAAGGGCACAGCTCGCGCTTGCAGCACCGTCCAGAATGTTCGATTCAAAGCCACTAAACGATGTACTCACCACGACTTGTTATTTCCTTTAATACACGGCTTTGGTCATTAAGTTCATTCAAGGAGACTTCGGTATTGAGTCTTAAAGCTTTAAAGTCTCCATTAAAGGAAAGCTTCAGAGCGGTCTTGAAAACTGCAACTTAATGCAAACTTTAGAAACTTTGATGAGCAATCTAATCTTTAGAGCTGTTGAGGACTTCATTAAGATTCCATGTGTCTTGGGTGACGACGACGACTTAGATACTGAATATGTATTTACCTGAATTCAAAAGGCCATCTTGCGTGTAGGCACAAACCACACTTTGAATATTAAAGAGTCCTTTCATTCGAGGGCAGACTGATGCCTAGCTGAGTGCATTTAGCTAGAATATTCTTCATAAATCTTGAACATAAAAGTGTTTCAGATTATTTATGAAAATAGCATGTGTCGTATTCTGTAATTTAGATTAGCATTCACAGTCAAGTTATAAAAGCCGAAAATGTTTAATTCAAAAGGCAATTGATAGCTGAAAGTTGGTTATATCTTATATCTACATTAATACATTTAGAAACTTCTACTTAAACAACAGCAAATTGTTAGTTAATATAATGTAAGGGTGTCTTGAGAAAACACAAACACACCCCCTATTATTAAGACATTACGTTAACATAACTTAACTTGAATGGTCCAAACTAATATCCCTGCGCTACCAGCTCTTTGGCAAACAATATTCTCAGACTTTCAGACATTCAAGTCCCGTATAATTTTACTGGCATTGTTTTTGCCATTACTGTTTTTGATTAAGTTTATTAATTATTTCATATTTTCCTCAAAACTTTGTTTTTCATCGAGGGAGAGGGAATCGAAAGCTTTGTTTAAATCAATAAACGCTGCAGATTTTTCCCGAACGTCCTCTAGCGAGCAATTAACCTTGAATTTTACGTTCCACATTCCTTAGTCAGCGTAAAAGCTTTCAGTAATTTCTAACAGCTCAGCTCATCGTTCTCACAATAGTTTAACGGACCATAAAGGTTGAGTAGAGTACTAACGACCACGTATAATCGAGGCCGAGCCAATTTAAAGGGCAGCACCAGCAATGTTGCCAGGTCATGTGTCTAAAAATATAGATATACGAGACGTTTTGTAGATTACAGTGCTCCTTATTATGACATAAATTTTGTTTTACATCGCAGTCGTATTTTGTAAGAATATCTGCTGTGGAGCCTTGTGACAAAACGATTCTCATGAATTTTGTTTTTTATTATTGTTTAAAACCATAAAACCAAATAATTACGAGTGTTTTAACACACTTGTTAGATTTACATGTATAAATACGTAGTTCTACAGTTTAGAATCTAAAACAATTAGATCAAAAGTTGTATTACGATTTACGATCTATAAATGCACTTCCTTCAGTAACAGATCAGCTTCTGGGCGCCCGCCACACTCATAAGTAATCTGTGTCAGCTGTCTAATCTCGTCAAACGCAGACCACCTGTTTTCTGGCAACACCAGCCTTGAAATCCAGATTAACGCTGGAAGTAGGAAGCACAGAGCATTGGCTATGCTAGTTGCTGGTAATCAGTTCGATGCGTCCATGTTACCGCAAGGGCAATAGGATTATTCACACTTCTGTTCTCCAGAAATTCCATTTTATTAATTCGGAGTACCTAGGTAATAGATTTTTTAAATGGGTTTACTCCAAGGTTTACTCTTCACTCTAGTCATAAGTAACAGAGACAAATCGAAATCACCCGAAACATGCTAGTTCACATGAAATTTGAAAGGTTGTATGCATTCGGAAACACAGACGCTGTTATAGACTTCTGCTGTGCGGATTTTTAATTAGAAGCGCTTAGCCCGTATTCGTGGGCTCCAAAAAATTTGTTGACAGTTTCAATTTATAATCTGTGCTTGTTTTTGTTTTCAGTGTAATTATTATGCCTCGGTCGAATGGTCTAGATTAATTAGTTCGACTGGATAATTGGATTGTGTTGTGGTCGAGAACTCGAGACAAGGGCAATAGATACTTTATTGCCAGTACACTGATTATTTTGATTGGATTGCATGCTAGCAAATATATGATTGAAACTACTTTTTGGCTGTATATCTTACCTGTACACCTGTACATCTTACAAGTTTTCCTTTTAAGTAATATCGCCTTTGTTTCTCCAAAGCCTTAAAATCTTTACCTGCCTCTTCTAAGTCTACTTTGGGTTTCCATGCTCTTTACAATCATCGTTTCCTAGCAGAAATTTTCTAAGGTAAACAACCAGACAGGGATTAGGAAAACCTTGTTACACACACACGGTAATTTTGGAATTAATTTTCCTTGTAAGTTCACACAAATTGCTCTCTAGTCCTTCTGGCTTGGTCTGTTAGGTTTTGATTTTATTACCTATGAGCTGTGGTCGACCTCAATCTCACCTACTATGTATGATAGTGCAGAATATGGATCTTTCCTAAATTTATTTTTGTTTCCAAACTGTTAACAGCAAAAAATACAAGGCCGTTCATGTGTTTTATTATTTGGATAAAAATATGTTTTAGTTCTAAATGGTATGGTAATTCGCAGATCAGACCTCGTACTTTTTCCACACAATCCTCTTGTTACCATAGTTTATACTAATATTATAGTTTATACTACTTATATTATACTTTATACTACTTCCAGTAGATATCTTGGACTTAAGAATACATTTTATACCGCCCTTGAAGTGACACATGAACTGTAACAATAGAATAATCTCTCTAGGGACGCATTCTATTCTATCCTCAACGTCGAGGGAGTTATTCTATTCTACTAGAAGTTGCTGTGACTGTATAGAATCAATTTCAGCTTCTATACACCCTTTGGGACACTGGTCTTGTAGTTTCGTACCTGTACGGTAAACCACATCTTTATTGTTAAATTAAATATTTTTCTTTTTCTTTTTATAATAATTTTATCTTTGTAATTTTATGTACGCTTACATAATATATAAAGTACTCCACTAACAACACATATTTATTTATATATATACATATATATTTACTAACATCTGCATGCAACAAATTAATTAATAGAATTGGTGGTGGTTTACGTCGCTAAGACATGATCTTTGCTCGGTAACCAGAAGTAGCTAGTCCTGGCACGGGCCTTGGTCTATTTGGGCTGCTACTGACATTTCATTGGGGAGTAGAAAATAAGGCATTTAATTCTCCTTGCTCTTTGGCTCTGTCTCTACACCTAATGTTAAAATTGTCATGTTATAATTTTTGTCTAAATAAAAAAAAAAAAAAAAAAAAATGTTACCTTGAAAGTCCCTGGATTTTATCGTATGGTTAGTTTTACGTATAACTTGTTGCTTTGCTGACTGTACCTAGATTTAGTACAATAGTTCTCTTGGGCAAAGCTGTGGTTAGGTTATAAAAGTATACTGTTTGTTTTGTTTAGTGTGCAATAATATTAATAAAGTTTTATCTATTGTTTCAGGTATGTATTTTTTTTTAAACGGACATGGTGACGATAGTGATGAAGGAAAGTTTTATATAGAAAGGTAAGCGTATAAATATCTTATTCTTGAAGATATTTTTGAAGATTTTGTTGCTCTCGAGACAACGGTTAGCTATCTTCTCTTCTTTACGTTTTGGACATAACCTAGCTGAATCAACCAGCTAACACATAAACTATCATTCACTATAACAATCTACAAACATCCTGAAAATGGCGCGAATGAATTGCGACTTGTAACTGAAGTGCGCATAAAGGTCGTTTCACACAATGACGGGAGCGTCGCGCGTCGCAGCCGCAGCGGCGCGCCCTCTGCCGGGCGACGGAGCGGCGCGGGCGGACAAAGAAACCCATGTAATTACAGTCACCTCTGTACTGTAGGTAATATAAATCACGTGAGGTGTAGTTGGTGACTTCTTTACGGATTAGTTAGATAGAGGCTCTAGATATTTTTTAGCGAAAGATGACCTAATAATGTTACAGATTGTTTATATAATTATGTTTTATGAATTTCAGTCAGCTTTCTGTTTCTGTCTATGGACGAATTCAAGTCTTAATTTATAATATTTAGAAGTGCAGTATCTATTAAAGACTTTGAAACGAGCAAAATTGTAAGGTTAGCAATTAATTTTTTTTCGATTTTTTTTTTTTGAATCTATTCCTGCAATTAAAAACCATTTGATATTTAAGCATTGCCTAATAAACTAAAACTCAACCCGTATCGTGCCTTATTTATGTATTTAGGGTTTATAAAACACTGCAACCACAAAATAAAAATAAAACTGCACTAAAGGTCAGTCCAGACACAATCGCCACCGCGCCCTCTGACGGGCGACGGAGCAGAACTCGCGAACAATCGCGACTATCGCAACAATGAAGCTCGTGTAATTAGTCACCTACAATAATGATGTATTTCACGGTGAATTAGCAAGGGAGGTGCTGTTGTAGATTGTTCGGATAAATGTCTAATTTTAGGTTTAATGTGTATGTGTTTATGTTTATTTACCAAAACTATAGGAGTGCTAACGCAAGGCAATTAAGCTTTTATCTATACCTACATACACATAACATTTCTATAGAATCTTTATCTACCTGTAGTATAGTTTATAATAAAGGCAAAAGAACAGATGTACCTACCTGTTAGGTAGCGATTTTTATATGTAAATATTTACTAGATAGGTAGGTCTTTTGTTCTTCATATTGACACATATTGAATGTTTCGATTCGATTCATAACAGTCATCAAATCTACCCTTTTCTGCTAAAAGATCTGCTAAAAGAAAACGCAAGTCTCCAACATAAAACTACGTACCTATTGCATAAATTTCAACGTTGCGACGAGAAAGCCATAATCACAGGCTTGCTTAGAACTATGCAGGTTATTGCTGATGCCTACATTAAATGAGGGGGCGGGGGAGCTAACCGCGACACTTTCTCTGCGATTTCACTGCTGCATTGTGGTTGGGGCTTTATGATCTTTGCCCCTTGTTTGCCGGGAATTTCTGTGATTTGAGGATAATTAGAATTACAAGAATAAAATGTCGTGGTCTAGACTTGTTTCCCTAGGTGAGCTTGCTCCATTGTTGACTCTACATTCTGGCCTTATTAGAGTCAAAAGCAACACATAGGAAATGATCTTAACAGTACTTACTTATATCCCGAGTTTCGACAACGTAGCGTTGTCCTAATATAAATTTTTAAAATAAAGTTTACATGTCCGAATAAAAAAAAAATATCATAAACATTAATTTGTCTTCAAAATTCCCTTGCTAAGAAATATGACGTCATCCATCTCTGGAAACTATGTCCGTTAATTCCAAAACGTATGTATTTAGTATATTAGGTATATTTATATACTATAATATATATATTTATTTATGTTTACTGTAGATTTAATTATTTTATTATGTATAATATATTATAAGTACTTGTAAGTATTTTTATTTTTTAATTCTTCAATATCGATATGTATCTCCTAATTCCCATTTCTTTATGTAAGTTTCTTTTAGTTTCAGTTTTTTTTTCTTATTTTACCTGAGTGCACCCGCATCAATCCCTCTCTGTTATCCCTATGGTTGGCCGGTAGAGAATGCCGCGTGGCATTAGGCCCGCCTTTTGTACATTGTGCAATAAAGTTTTTTATAAATAAATAAATAAAACTATTGGAATTTCCATATAGGCTGGAATTCCAATTTGCAAACGGCATTATCTGAAATGTTAGGGACCGGACCGAATTCCTGTCCGTTACTTTGAATTATCAAGTACAATCCATCACGATGAGGTATGCTTTGATACTCGTATCTGGTATACATAGACTTTCTGAGTAATTTATTTGTATAAAAAAATAAACAGTAAAAACATCAAAGGATGAACCCATGAAAATCAATAATGTCAGATGTAAATGTAATCAAGAATGTAAGTAATTTAATGAAATATTATGTAGAGTCAAATAAATTTTAAATAGAAAATTGAACTAATTTTGACGTCAACTTGGTAATATTTCTCTAATTACTCTATTATGATGGTACCAACAATACTAACCTATCTGATACAAAATATATTTCTTTTAAATATATCGGGTGACAGATACGAGTAATTTCAATAGGTCATGTTATGTCATGTGAATAATAGAGACACTTCTAGAAAACTTACTTCTTATATAAAATCCAATATTGTTAAATCACTATGTACAGACCTAGAGACAACTCAACGGCTACCCAATATTAGCCACACTCCTAAACATAACAACTCCATCTTGTACATAACTTTTTCCCAGAATAGTTTGTCCAACCACACAGCACATTAAGCCCTTACAGACCGACTCGTGCGGGCCAATGATTGAAAAGGCCAGTCTGAACTCAGAGCACCAACCGATGAGTAACGACCAGTGAGATCACTTTCAAATGGTGCTAATTTAGGTTAGGTCTAACCCTGGGATGCAGTTTGTCTCGCTTCGGAGACAGGGAAGGATTAGAAAATCGCACATTTAAACCATTAACGCATACGAGTCCAAATATGACCACCCATTTTTGATAATTTATATTTGTTTGGTTACCTTTACTGAGTGAAAATAACTGATAAAAAAATTGTGGTCATATTTGGACTCGTATGCTGTAAAGGGTTAAAACTCTATGAAAATACTTGTTTAAAATTAAAGAAAGATCTTTAAAAATCGAAACCATAATCAAAACAGTAGCAAAATAAGAAATATTTGTTCGTTTATTAATATTCCGTATTCCTTTGTTACTCTACTCATTATAGTGTAGGTAAAATCTAGACGAAGCGTGAAACGACTGAACGGATTTTTATCGCTCCCAGACCAGCATGCTAAAAAATCTTATTTGTAAACGCAAAAACCGTGTTCTGAATACGTATCTGTTTAGAATCTTGGCACAACCCGGTTTTCTACATTGTAAAATGCTTATTGAGGAACTGCCGAAAGTATAATAAATAAATATTGCTGGCATTTACGACTGCACAAAATGTTAGTTTGGCCGGCGAATTTAGGCCGAAATGGGGTTAGGTTGCATGCTTCATTTTGCTTAGTTAGAGGTTGGCTTGAGAATTTATTTGATGATGATTTGGCATTGCAACGTAACAAGGTTTTATTTTACCGCTTTATCTTGTCATTTCAGTTTTCAATTCCCATCTCTACCAAAGTAGGTAGGTTTTACTCCTATTAGGTAGGTATAAATGGCATCGCGTCGGGACCTAGTCCTAAATACCTACTTATATCGCTTCAAAACAAATCATTACACGCTATATTACGTGTGAAATCATCACAAATAAAATTAAATCCACTATCAACCAAAATAAAGTAGGTTAACGACACAGATACAAAATAAACAAACTCACGAATTGCTCACGAATGTAGAGCCACGTTGCGTCTGTTTGCGTCAACTGCTACGGCAAGTGGGAAACTAGTAACGCCATCTGTTATCAACGGCCCGAACTAGCGAGTTACTCGCGCGGCCGTGTGATGCCGACATTGACCGCGAGAGGGCAGTAGTACGCAGTTGTGACGCGCGCGGTAAACGAACGTTCTTGACTGGCAACTAGAGTTCACGACAACATAACAACAGCAACGAGGCGATTCGACGCGCTATGTGGTTTTATTCGCTAAGGTTATGTTTTTGTTGCGTATTTCCCTCGAATTTTCTAACAATACGATGTTTGTTTCTTTACAATTTCTTGATAACGAGTGCGTTTATTTAGGTACTAAGTAAGAATTACCTGCCTGTTTATTTTAACAGCTAGTGTCACAAAAATTTTGGTACAAAATGGTAGCGATATAAGTAATAAATTATGTAAATAAATACAAATCAAATAAACCGGCAATGACCGGTATGTTTTTTCCTATTTTCAATACATGGAATGACATCATAATTTTCATTATGAGACCAATAACCTTTCGGCATGAAGTTGTGTAAAAAAATTAACGCTAGTCTATATTTAATTTATTAACCTGCCTACTAGCATCTGCAAAGCTGAAAAATTTTGTACACAACCTTCACGAATTGTGGAGAACCGTAGGACATTGAACGAGTGACTTTCGTTGACATTGATTTACGCAGAGGCACTCAACAGATGGCGTTAACAGTGCCATAAAATCGAGAATAAATTTGCGGTTCTCGTAAAATCAACGGACGTTTATTTTATTTGACGTTCTGCAGATCGCAATTGTCCGTCCACGTACCTATTTGGTGATTTTAGGTCTTAATCTTTGTTTTATTCGTCCATGGTCATAGTATTCTTTTCTTAGAAATCATGCTGTTGGTAGCTACCTTTTTCTTTATTATTATATTTTTCTATATATTTAATATTATATATATATTATTTATGCAAGAGTAGGTATTTTAGTTGTTTAAAAATGGTTATTGGTTAATTTAATTCCAATTTATTTACTTATGCACAAGTGGTTTTGTATGTTATTTTTATACTTGTTTTTATACTTGAAAAATATTTAAATTACCTTCTATACCTACCTACTGCCGTCATATTACGCGTTGTGACCCCAGCGACATTGAGTCATAAAAATAAATGTAAAAACTAAAAATACGTGGTCGTAGCTTAGAATTTTTATTTCCTCCACGTATCATAAAGTTAGGGACGAAGGTTTTATTCTAACCGCTTTAATGGTTGGATTTATGTAGGTCTCTTGACTTTGTCTTTTTTATCTGTGCATTTAATGGAATCCCGCCATTTTGACGGTTTATTTTTTAAATTTGGCACTGGCCGGTAATGCAAATCAGACGGTCAGATAGATAATAAAATGCAGACTTCATAGCGTTTTTTGTGCGACTATTTTTAAGCAATCTAAACAAATCTGATGCGAGTGGGTCGTATTTCTGGAGTGGTCTGCAGCTCATTCAAGTATTTTTTTTTTGTTTGAAATATTCGCACCTGCAGAATATTATTTTTATTTTAACTGATCAGTTTTTTTAGAACCGATTTTTAAAAGCATACACTTATTTTTCTCTTAGTTCAAATTTGAATTCGTTTCTTTAGCATAGGTATATTGAATCTTGCCTTATAAGGGTTTAATAAGTAAACTTTCTACCATTTATCTTATTTTAAATGAGCAAGAGAATAAATAGAGATACAAAAACAATGACGAATAGAGCTGCCAATTAGCATGAGCTTAAGAGAACATTTACATCGAACGACTATTTAAACTCAGCGGGCTATCTGCTAATCCGAGGTATCTAACTAAACAGTTACCGTAATAGTGTAAAAACTGCACATAAAGTTTAAATAGTCCTTTTAAAAAAATAATGAGTAGACACTAGTTTTCAACGCCATCTATAATTCAGTTCCTTAACTAAAATTTGCACCATAAAAAGTATTGCAGGTCCTGTACCCTAAATATAGCTTCCTATATTCTGTGGTGTAGTGATGCTCATTGCTCGTTCACTCGGGATATCCATCCAATAAACATAAGTTAAAGTGATTTCTCTATTGGAATAGTAACTTGATTCAGTAATTTTTTAACAAATCGGCCATTATTTTTAATAGCAGGACTGTTGATTGCTCTATCTATAGAGAGATCAACGTTTTGAGACGTTGAAGAGACGAGTGATACATGATTATTTAACCAATTTATATTCAGTATCTTAATTTCGCCTATTTGCGTATTCAAGAGAAGACAAAATGTTGTTAGATCGCAATCTTATCCCTCAAAAACCTTTTTTACCTTAGTTTCTCGACCAACACAACAATCACCATCAAATGTGCTCAAGTCCTAGAGATGAAGTCATCCACGTAAGTGCTTTTAGCCTGGCCACCGCCATTATGGTCACCATGGCAGTGCGGTGTAATTTATAAACGAAGACGGAACACATTAATCACAGGTTCCTGGCTCGATGAGATCATCTTCATGATGAGACGAGGAATCGGATGCTTTAGTGAAACGATGAGTTCTTAAACTTTCGGTTGTCATCTCAACGAATATTGTCAAGGAAATACATCTTTTGAAAAATATTATGGAATTCTCCTCTTAATGCTTTGTAAATACTTACTTAACAAGGTAAATTCAAGATAGATAAAATAAACTTCACAAAAGTCAGGAAACTCTTCAGTCATGCTCATCACGCTTTCATCGACTTTTTTCGCCTTGCGATTTGATTATTTTTCCATAGATTTGAGGAATTTCACTTTAGCTTTCTATTCATAAAAGCATTTTTGAAATCTACTTATAGTTAGGGTCCTATTGGGAAAAGTTGACCAAAATTGCGTCGAGCATTGCCACTTGGCATCAGTGTTGCCAAGTCTTTTCGACGTAAAGTCGCAGAAAAATGAATTCTAGGTAGCCTAAAATCGCCCAATTTTTTTTAAAGGTGAAGTAGCCTAAAATCGCCCAAAAAATTAGAAAAATAGCCTAAATGGCTACTTTTTTGCCTCATGAAACCGAAAAGGACAGGATGGCTTAAATAAATGCTTGTTTTTATAAGTACATATACTTTTTAAGGACACTTATGACTAAACTTTCGGACAAAATAAAAATGCTTAAGTTTTCGTGCGACTTAAACAATCAATGAAAGAAATGTGTTATACGAAATATGTATGTCTCTGTCATCTTTGTGTCATATAGAAATGATCTAAATTCAGAACAAAAAAGCGGCACTGATGCTCTATCTAATCTGTGGTATACTCGTAGTTGTGCGTTTCGTTTCACTAAGAAAATTTCCAACTTTTCTGTCATAAGTTCTTTAAATCTTGAAGTATCCTAGTGTCGCCTAATATTTTTTCGAGATAGCCTAAATGGCGACCAGTCGCCATTCCCAATTTTTGGTCGCCGCGGCACCTTTCAAGATAGCCTAAATGGCGATAAGTCGCCGCACTTGGCACCACTGCTTGGCATGGCTATTCTACAGGTCAAACTGAGCTGAAAAAGCCCTGTTGCCAACCTCGACTCCGCGACAGGGGGGAGGGGGAGGGGGTTAAAGTATCAAGCTCCCGGCGTTTAGAAAAAAAAATCTAGTGGATGTAATTGAGGTACAAAGTCAAGTTTGGTGTCGTTTTCTGATAAATCGAAGATGACCAATTCATTAACCATCTCATTTTTGTATGTTTTCATAGAAAAAAAAATAAAAATACGTACAACTCTGCACTCCAAGTGTATAAAAAATATAAGCAAACCCCAACATTTTCAGATTTTTATATGGAAGATGGTGAACAAAAAATACTCACTAAAGGCTCTTTGAATGTAGATTACAAAAACATTAACATCAAATAACTTATTACCTAATAGTAATGTAAAAAAAAATTAAAACTTATTGCGGTATTCAAATATCTAAATCCCGGCACCTGAAAAAAATAAATATCTAGTGGATGTTATGGAGGTAGAAAGTCAAGTTTGGTGTCGTTTTCGGATATATCTAAGACGACAAATTTATTGGCCATCTAATTTTTGTATGCTTCTATAGAAAAAAAATATAAATGGCTACAATTGTGCATTCCAAGTTTAAAAAAATATAAACAAATCCCTTTATTTTCAGATTTTATATTGAAGATAAGAAAAAACCCTGTTAAAGCTCTCTAAATATAATTACAAAAACATAAACAACACAAATAACTTTTTACCTATTAATAATGTAATAAAAATATATTATACTTATGTACGACCATGCTCAGCGCCATAGTGCAAAAAGAGCTAAAAATGCAATAAATATGTAATTTGAATGTGTCGATTTACATTTTTTTTTTTTTTTTTGACGGTGTTGTTTTTGACGCCCCCCACAGCTTAGTTGGCAGTGTATCTGCCTGCTACGCAGAGGGTCCTGGGTTCGATTCCCGGCCGGGGCAGAAATTTGAATGATGAATTTAAATGCCTGTTTCTGGGTCTGGGTGTTCTTTGTGTATGTTTATGTGTATGTCCATGGCACCCCGATACAGAGAATCCTAGTGAGGGGCTATGAGTGGGATCGTGTTTGTTTGTGTTTAATATAGGGTGAAATGGAAATAAGGCCTTCGTAATAGATTTGCCAAATTCAAAAATCTGCCACATTAAAGTCTTCCACCCTTTTTTGACATGGTTTGCAGCATCGATAGTGCACATGTTTCTAAATTATAAATCCATTTGAGTAGGTATTCCGTGTAAAATTCGATGAAAGGCCAGAAAAATGAATTTTACGTGAACAACGTGAGAAAATCGCTGTTAAATGGATGGGAAATACTCAGCGACCGAACAATTTCATCGCAAAAGACCTGAAACTTCCGAGAAGAACATTTGATATGGTTCTAAAATGAGACTTTGAGACCCTGTCGATCGCTCAAAAGCTTCAAAACATAAAACGTGGTGGTGCTCGTGATCCTGGGCTCGATAGGAAAATCATTAAAACGATTTTTTATAACCGCAGGATGTCGGAACGCGATGTTGCTAAAAAACGTTGCAAGTCAGTCCATGGTAAGACGTGCTAAGGAAATTTGCCGCTATGAAGACCAAGAAGAAGCAAATCGTGCCAAAACTTGGGAAAAACAAAGAACATAAATAAAAACTAGGTCTCGAAAGCTGTATGACTTTCTAGGCACAAAATTTTTCACTTCATTCGTTCGTGACGAAACCTATGTAAAAGCAGATTTTTCCTCATTGCTTGGTGATCAATATTATGCCATTTCAGAAGGACGAAGTGTTTCGGATTTAGAAACCACAATTGGAATGGAGAAGTTTGTCTCCAAACATCTGGTATGGCAGGCATTTGTCCCTGTGGTGATTGCAGTCGTGCATTTGTTACAACTGGAACAATCAACAAGGAAAATTATATTAATGAATGTTTCAAGAAAAGGCCTGTTACCTTTTATTTGAAAACATGATACTTAGGCTTTATTTTGGCCAGATCTGTCTACGTGTCGCTATCCTAAGGACACCATCAATTTCCTCCAACAAAACGATATCCAAATCGTGCCTCAGGCACCCACCCAATGTTCCACAGTGCGGTCATATCGAAAGATATTGGGTTCTAGTTAAGGGCGTCTTGCGGAAGAGACCATCAAGACTTCTTAAGAAAATGGAACACAGTGAGCAAGAAAGTCAGTAATGACTCTGTCGCACGATTGATGGAGGGCATCCAGAAGAAATAGGGGCAAGAGTGGGAGAAAAAGAAAACCTGCTGATGAAGTCATTATTTATATTAATTCTTAAATTGTTATTTAACAAACTAAATAGTTTTTATGTGAAAATAAAGCTTTGGCTCACAGATACAGACTTTTGAATTCGGCAAATCTATCACGAATCAGGCCTTAATCGTAGATACCTACTCGTTTGCCGCGCCACAACATAGGCCGCACGTACGTTCAATATTTTTTTTCTATGTTATTATTAATAAAAACATATTAGATGTTTATGTTTTTATAATCTGTATTAAATGGGCTTTTACAGACTATTTTTTATAAATCATCTTCCACATAAAAATCTGAAAATATAGGGGACTGTTTGTAAATTTTTAACACTGGTTATACATAATTTTAGGCGTTACGTATTTTTCCTCTATGAATACCTACAAAAAAGTTATGCCCAATGAATCGGCCATCATTGAATTATCTGAAAACGACACCAGACTCGGCTTTGTATCTCAAATGTAGTCACCAGATTTTTTTTTTCCGAGCGCGGTTGTTTGGTACTTTGAGCCCCTGCCCCACCCCTCTGACGCGGAGTCGTGCGTGGCAACAGGGCTTAATAGGCTCTGTTTGGTCCATATAACGTCCATACCAAGTGGCACTGCTCGACGCAAAATTGGTCAGGTCTCCATACAACGATGCCCAATAGGACCCTAGCTATTAGCAGTTCTAGGGATAACGTTGCTAATAATCTGATTTTTTCCTACAATTCCTCTTGTTTCATAAGCCTCCCCTTTATATGCAGTCAGCCACACAATACATTGTCTTGCTTGATATAAGATCGTTTATTTAAGTCCAGATCGTTTTCTCAGCAATATAAATGGCTCTACAAAAATCCCAGAGCAGTGTTTATAGGCACTTACTGTCAAACGCTGTTTTTACCCTTAGCTTAGGTTAAATACGTATTTAGTTCGGAATTGCGTGGGAAAAATGCTTCATGCTAAAATAGTCCTCCATTTTCTCTGCAAGACCGCACAAAACCCCCAGGCAAAGTTCATTAAGGTATTGAGACGACTGGTTGTTCAGGGTGTTACAAAAAAGCCAGAATTTGGAATACTGAGGGGTGCGGTGCGATCGTGATAAATAAACTTTTTTTTAGGATGTTTTTGCTTTTGACTCGAGCATGTTTTAGAGACAGATTTGATGATGTACCGAGTTGTGCAGAAGAAGCCAGTTAACAGCTCTCAGTTTTTACTTTCCTTCTTATACCTAATTGGTTACAGTCTCTAATTTTTAAATACGTTTTTCTCTAAAGAGTCCAGTCCATCATCATCGTCACTTTAGCCACACTCACATCTATTATAATGCTATCGATTCTTTGAGGGCACGACTTAACTAAATCTTGACTAAAATTATTGTAGTTATTATCTGTTTCCTCATTATAGAAAATTACAGGTGATTTTTGCAACTACGATATGCCACCAATATCAACCTTAAGGGCCTTTTTAAAAACACCCTGTATACTTGTTTTACCGATCAGACCATCAGTGCATATTATTATAATTTATTACAATAATGATTGATTAGTTCACCTTTATACTTTATAAACAATAGTATAATAAATTATAAGATACGGAATAATAATTATGTTTCTTGAGGTTCTTCGCTAGGTCTTATCGTCTTTTAAATTAATTGAGCTGATTTTAACTTTGTAAGTTATATCTTTGGTGACCAATGTCAAGTTCTGTAATACTTGTATCAGGTATTTTATCCAACTAGTTATTTATTATTTAAGTTAATTATGTTTGTTATTTGAATGCTCAATTTTAAAATGACTTGGAACAGATGTAGATTTTGAATGAAAATATAGTCGTACATGGTTTTTGGTAATTTTACTGCGGGAAAATATCTCTTCTCAGACGCTGTAATACGGATTCTAACTTGGATTCTAATCAGCTGTTGAGGCTCTGCCAACCCATTAAGAGATATAAGGTACAAAGAAAATAGCAAATTATAAAATTATGTAATACCATTGAGAATTTTCTTGATTATTTTCCATTAACATTTTATGACTGCGGTAAATGGATTTTGTTTCTGTTGTGTGCTGTTAAAGAGTCATTGGGGAGAAGATAAAATGAAATTGAATATCTCTATAGGAGTAAACTGCTGTATTATTACTTCATTTAATGTAGGAACCTTTATAATAACAGATATAGTAAGTTTTAATAGGTACTTAGTTTGTTGGATCCAATAAGTAGGATATTATTTCTTTATAGGACTGTATTTCTACAGTTTTTACTTTCACTGCGGAAAAAATATTTAACTGTCACAATACATAAAATAAAGATCATTCGTCCGTTTGCAACACAAAAATAATCAAAAAACGCACAAAATATAATATGTTACCGTAACATTGCATAAACCGTTAGATCATAATCCATCTTAGGAAATTTATAAACTAACCTAACCTAACCTACCGAAAGTTTATAAACTGACGAGTGAGTTTGTAATCTAACAGTTGTTACAATTTTACGCTGACATATTCTATTCTATTCTTTTAGATCTTAGATCTTTTAAGATTAGTCAAGTTCAGACTAGTAACTACCATTACTATCTCTTCTTCATAGCACTATTAGCACTAGTAAGCAGGCCCGGACTGGCCATACGGGCAAATCGGGCAAATGCCCGATGGGCCGGATACCCGATGTGCCGGTGTGGCCGATTGGTGGTCGACTTTTTTTACTTTTTAAAAAATAATCGCAATACATTGATTAGAATAACGTCCTCTACCGTCAAGTCGAGAACCTAATTGAATTTACGTTATATCTGTCGCAGTGATCTGGTTAAATCTGATATTTGATTGAATGACTAGCTCGTTCATTGAATGGCTGCATTCAATTGAATCACTAGGCCGTTCGTTGATTGAACAAGCGTCACTCAACGTCCAATTAGTTAGCTGATTGAAACATAGCCCTTTGAACAGGGCGGACGTAAAATCAGTCAGGTGATTCTAACCTAACCAAAAATGCTCGCGTTTTATAAAATTTCGTGGTTTTTTTGCGTATGTTGGGACGGTCGCCGGCTGCTGCCGCAGCACGCTCGCTGCGCTCGCTCGGCTCCCTCTGTGTTGTTGACACTAGCAACCTAACAACAACCTACTGACCTGGAAACCTTTCTGGATGATGAGGTTTTTTGTTTTTTTGCGGGGGGCTGCGCCCCCCGAACCCCCGCTTTTGGGGGGGCTGCGCCCTCCCGCCTCCCGCTTCGAGCCGCGCCGAAGTTGGCTATATCCCGTTCAACGACTTCGCTAAATGACGTTCAGTCAAGACGTTGAACGTTACATTCAACGACTTGACGAGTTGTCCTTTAGTGATTTAATTAAATGCCGTCATTCAATTAACGAGCTAGTCATTCAATCAAATCGCTTATTCAACTAGATCACTGCGACATATATAAAGACATTCTGTATTATGTTTAATTTAGTACCTATCAGCATTGCACCCGTGCGAAGCCGGGGCGGGTCGCTAGTTGATAATATATCATTGAAAGAAAATTTACATTAGTACTTTTCCTTTCTCTTGATATAAGAGTGGAGGGCCGACCGGCCCTAATATGCCCGGGCCGGTTTCGGGTCCCAGTCCGGGCCTGCTAGTAAGACCTGGTCCAGCTGCCACCGCCTACATCCGGCCGCTTTGATGCGCACACGCAGCCGCGTTCAAACCATGTTTAAACATGGCGGCCGTTAAAAAACACATAAAACATGCTAAAGACGAACTAGTTGTTTGTACTGAGGACCAGAGGAAGTAGTGAGATTAATTGTGTTTTTAAGATATTTGTAATGGCATTTTATTTAAAACTCTTAGCGGACTCTGCGGTCTAGTGGTCTGAGACGTGAGCTCTTCATCCGACATATTTGTATCCCAAGATCATGCGTGGCCCCCCCCCCTGTAAAGAGTACGAAACTTCAGATTTCAAAATAAAATAAAAAAAGCCGTTACTAATAAAAAAAATAAGCTACTTAAATGAAACAAAAAATAACAATAGTTGGTTAATACAGTAAAAACTGTACAAATAGTTGCAACAAGACTTCACAACAAAACTGTTTTATAATCCCGCAACGTATATCAAAGACTCGTTTATCGTGATAATAATTCGGTGTGGCATTTACAGGTATTCATTTCCTGTAATTTACCATTGGTATGTAATGTAGACAATGATACAGCTGTGTTGTGGCAGGAAGGCATAGCCCATGGCAAAAGAACACCACTACCAGTTCCTAGCCTTGACATTTTACTCGACGGCATACGCGAACATCACTGGCCGTTTCTTGAGAATGCTTTTTTAAAACACGTTGAGTTCCATTTTTGAATTACACTTGTATTTAAATTGGTCTTAAGGCCTATTTTATTTTCTTTTGAATAGGATCTGGCTGGTTTGCGGCTAGGATTTAAATTTTGCGCATTTTTTTTTATTATTTCGTTTTTATTTTATTTTTATTTCTGTTCGATAATTAATGATACCTGTAGGCAATTCTTCAAGCAATTAACTATGATTTCCGACATAATATCATCCTAATATATGCGCATGATATTAGATTTGTGTGAGCAATTTTGTCAGAGCGTGATATATTAGAATGCTATATGTACCTACTTGCATATCTATATATATGATCAGGAGGGTAGGTATTTGACATCAAGGCTCGTATTCATAAAGAGATCTCAAGTTTGAGAGCAATCTTAAGTATGGATTTGACAGGTCATTATGTACTGAAATGACATTTCCAATACGAACTCAAACTCGCTGTCACTCTTGAGAGCTGATTATAAATACGGGCCCTAATCTATCCGCTTTGGGTGTACAATGAAAGATATTAGGGAGTGCTGACCATTTCATCAGTTTTACGTTAAATGGCCATGGGATGCTATACTAACCCATCATCATACGGCAGATATTGCAATGCAACCTTTATCACACATTTTCACGATATATATTACATTTTCAAGGTGAAGCCACTCCGGTCTGTAAACACGATACGTTGAGCAAACAGTTTGTTTGTCCGTCCGTTCCTCGGAGAGCTTTTCGATAGGGAGCAACAACACACTTTTGGTAATACGGTTTTATTGATATCGGAATGTGTATTTCTGCGAAATTTCTATTTATCTGCTTTGATATCAGTCTACCCAATTCCTTATTTGGATGGTGTTTAAAAGGAGGACTAAAATTCGGTTCATAATGAATTCATCATCATCATCATCATATGTATTGGTCCACTGGTGGACCGGGCCTCTCCTATAGCTCGCCACTTAGCTCAGTCTTCAGCCGTTCTCATCCGATCCCTGCCCGCTTTCTTATGAACCTCATCGCCCCACCTAGTTACCGGACGTCCTTTTTCAATTCAATTCAATCATTTATTAATAAATAAAAAATTATACGTCACAAATATAGGTCCTATAGGTACTACGTTTGCCGATTCGCGATCTCCTCTCTAAATCCCGTCTGCTCCAACAACTGCCATCAGTTCTACGACAGATGTGACCAGTAATGAATTGTTACAAATTAACTTTTTGTTTCATAAATTCTCACTATAAAATCGGCTGCCCTTGAGCCGTCGAACATTTACAAAACTAAATTCAAATTTCCAACCGTTTCCGTGGAGGAAGCTCTTCAATTCAAGGCCAGTTTTTTGCCCATGAGTTTATCAAGCATGGCATCCAACTTGCCAAGGTTGGCGAGTGTTGACACAGACGGCAGACATACGGGCTGGGCACTTCCTTCAAACGTGTCCAGTGTGACAATGTGTGATGTAATGGTATCCAATAAATAATATAGGTGTGGGAACTAGAATTATGTGAAACGGTGAGACCGCACCTTAAAAAAGTTTAATATGATGAAAATTTATACAATTTGTCTATTTCTTCTCTCACAGCTGATGATGAATAGGTAATAAGTAGTACCTACCTACCTACTCTTTACTGCCCACTTATGGTAAGCGAAAGATTTACCTAAACTAAACCTTTGAGCTATTAAGCTACGCTACCCCATCTAAACATCTTCCCAGCATGACCAAAAACTAAACAACGAAAAATGTAGCACAACATAACCTAAAAACAGTTTAAATGTGTTTGTACCGAGACGCGGGTAGGGTTGCCTGAGCTGAGACTTGAAAAGCTGGACTTGACCAGACCAGAGTATGATCTTGTTCTTTAGATAACTTAGGCTGGCCTTAAAAAAATTGAATTTGACCGCTTCTACACCATACGAAATTTTAATCCCATAATAGTAAAATCGCAGTCTGGACCGATGATAGTTTTTGACTGCTTTTCTTTCATTGACTGGACAAGCATTAACTGCATCCGTGGTCTATCGGTTGGAGTAATGGGGTCTCGATTCAGAGGCCGTGTGTTCAATTCCCACGGTGTGAACAAAAAGTCGATATTTGTCAATTTATCACTTTGTGAGATTTTGCCTAGTTTGGTTAGGAAAATGCAGGCTGTATTATACCTGATTGTCTGGAAGAAAGAGGATTCTGTGCTTCAGCGGGTAGGGCACGTCTCGGTCGCTGTCTTTGATAGTGGTCGATATATAAACCATATCAGAGGCCTATTAGCTGTGTTGTGAGGCGGTTTGAAAATTCTGACACCGGGCTTCATCGGGCCGTTCGTCGACTCGAAAACTATAAGAAGAAGAAGACTGATTGGTCATGGTCAAGCATCCAAAGATTCAGACCCTTCGTACCTTATCCCGGACGTCTGGCAACCCTAAACACTGCGCGCGTGCGTCGGTGAAAGCAGAGGGCGATGACCCCGCCCGAAATCATGCCAAGGTCTGTCCGTGACACCCGCCCTGCCATTGATCTACTCTCATGGTCCTAGTAAGATAGAAGATTCTTGTGGTATTTGCTATAGCAAATGTTAAGCACAGAACGTTTTACCACCTAACTACTGTCCCGAAAGTTTCTGGGTGAAGTAGCTCCAATATCACTGTATCGGTCTACTTCCACCTCAACCAGAAAGCCTCTATCCCCAGGCATTGGAGTCAAGAGAACTGTAGAATAGAATAATGATAAAATTCATTCTATCTTAATGCGGTTTTGCGGGATAAGTAAACCCTCTAATAAAACTGCAATGTCGTCAAGTTATTTCATAAACAACTTTCGAAAAGGTAAAACATGTTATTTATATAGTTTATAGACTTACCTATCAAGTTACAGTTTTAACGATCCACAAATAAAACAAATATAAACTTTTATAAACAAGTTAAGCGACGTCCATTCGCCCTAAATATCAAGAGTGAACGACCTAGTGTACTAAATTCATAGACCCTTCGGAGGTCATAGCTAGGTCTGGGATCGCAGTCAACGCACTCTCGACTTTCAGTACTTTGGAAGGTGAGCGAAGGACTAAACCCAACATTATATTATACTACACACGAAAGCGTAAATATTTGTCCGTCCATAAACATTTTCATAAAATTCTCACTACAGCATCTGGTCAGGGTATTTATAAAGCTGAACGCACGAGGAAGAGCATCGTCTACACAAACTTTATCGCTAACCGGCGAAAGTTATAAAACACGCCAATGATTCAAACGAACGTCGAACCCTCGAAATCGGCCAAGGTCCCGGTGCAACGAACTTCGGAATCGAAGAATCTGTGGAAGCATTCGAAAGAGAAGAAGTCGAATACGGAATTGAATTAAAAAGTAAGGATTAAAAAGGAGCGTGCCAGCCGGCTGCAGTAAAAGATGAAAACACAACATCAAAACTAAAAGGAATGGTCGCGGAGGGTATCGAACCGAGGCTAAATGCAGCCAAGGTCTACGCTGAAGGGCGCCCCGTCCGACTGCCTTTGTGCTGGTCATTTACACCGCCGCAGCCGATAACAAAGGGTTGGCTGAACTGACTCATCTAGCCGAGATTGGCTAAAACGACGTCGTAAACAATATTCTCCGTCGCAACTGCACACCCAATTAACTCGGCCATGTTAATGCTCAATACTGATTCATGCGCGTTCGAATCGTATTTTATCGACTCGGACCACCCGACGGGATCGCATTCAAAGCGCTCCAAAACGAATTAAAAACTAAAGCGCATACGTTAATAAATATTACTGAGCCATTTACAAAAGATCTGTACTGCTGATTTAATGAAGGAAGATCGAAGATCACGATAAAATGGAGTGTTAGATAATATACGTGGAGTCTAGACTTGGTTTTGCTTGGGTGAACTTTACCGTGATGCTCGCTCCCTACCGAGATTGCGGTGAGACTCCTGCTGAGTTCCCACAGACCCGATACTGGTTATTACATAAAAACACAGAGGTTTTGTTTCTGTAATCAAGAACCCATTAGAAATCGACAACGAATTGAAAAAAACACGAAGAACAACAAAATGTAAATTTTCATAACAATGTTGAAGCGATTAAAGAATGATTATTGAATATACATGAGCGTACATACGCAATCAGCGGTGCAGTGACCCCATGACCTGCCGCAACTGAAATTATTTCGCGTCGCTGATAAAGCGCATAATACCGAACTTACTGCGGTCTGCCTGTTCAGAATAAACATGGCTTGTTTTCCGCTCTGCAGGCACGTACAATTGTTTGGCTTCGTTCCCTTAATGACCTATATTCGTCCCCCAGTGCTTTAGGGTTCACGGTGAATGCCTGTGCCTGGGCATGACCTACCGCACTCGGTACTCGTTTGTGGCTAAAATAACCGGGACGCAGCTGTCGCCTGTCGCTGTGGCTGCATTTACTTCCGACTTTCTTTTTCTTTTGTCACTGAACACATTTTGCCATTCAACCTTTAACGGAAGATCAGCGTCTTGTGCCTAAAAACCTAAGACAAAATGCTGAGTGGCAACCATTTTGGTATTTTATAGTTATTCATATTTAATACCAAATAAATTTATTTCTATTTCTTATTTCTATGTGACGCAATTTTTAGGAATCACATTTTGTTTCTCTAATAACTTTAATTGCATTACTCATCTTGTATGTTTAAGGTCATTGAGAACACCGGTCGTTGCCCTTTGGCTAATATTATGAGCAGAGTATTTAAACAATGACTAATATGTAACCTAAATGCATGCTCACCTAATTAACATAGCGGGTTAAGTTATTAAAATATAATTATTTACACACGACCATAAGTGGGACAGAAATCATTGCATACAATTTAATCGTAAGTGGTTTCTATTAGTGGTAATGCAACAATTTTATGTTACTTTCCTAAGTTATTTCAGTAGAAGTTTTCTGGAGTCAGATCAGACAACTAAAAGAAAAAATATTGACGTTAGAATTTGCACATTAAACGTGAAGGAAATGTTCACATAATAACTTCAAATCAAACCAATAAGAGCATGTTTATGTAGATTAAAACACTAGAATTTCAGATATAAGTATATATTTCATCTTATAAGAGTCTTATCTGAAACACTTGAAGTTGAATAAAAAGCTCAAGTGCCTCCAAGATAATGTTCCTGTTCTTTTTTTTATTATAATTCAACAAGTGTCGTGAGAATCTTGAATGGCATAGATTCTTTGACTCTGTATACTGATAATAAAAAGAATCTTAATATAAGTACAAATAGAATTAATGCTCAAACGCTACGTAATATGAATACCAATAAGATTTTTAAGGCATAAAATACACTTCTTTAGTTTAATTCTTTTAAAGATATAAATATACCTATATTTTATAATTTTTTATCATGAAAATATTTTAGAACTATTGATAAGTAATGATAAACCACCGTACCTCAGGAACATAGGAACATCTTTGTCAAACAGTAATTCTTGATTTCTGTTGAATCATAAAATCGTCAACATAAGCGTCCAATCCATATTATGTTAGTCGTTTACATTTGCAGAAAATCATGAATGAGGCTCGGGATCTGTTTATTTATTGTTATGAAACGGACCGTCACAAAATCTTGCACCAGGTAATATAGGAAGGAACAACCTTGTCTTTCAGAATATTTTCCTTTCTGTTGCTAACCGCACAGTCGTCAACTGCAAAACGATCGATATCGCGTCGTTGCAAAGTGTCAAAGCTCGAATTAGAAACGCACCGTCACATAATTCTGCGTCAGGAAATATAGGAACAACATTGTTTATCAGATACATTTTTCTTTTCTATTCAATCAAAATATCGTCAACATAAGCAACCAACCGATCGATATCATGTCGTTGCAAGCCGTCACAGCTCGAATTCTATTTATCGATTGGCACGACACACGACGCACCGTCATATTGTCGGAGATCGATTGCTCGCCACCGCCACCATCCTTGTCTATTTTTACCGCTTCATTGCCTTCTCCCCTCGCTGCCTGCTTCCTGCCTTTTATTAAACTATCTCTATGTTAATTAACAACGGCCTCGCTCGCCATGCCTCTGTTTATTTTTCTATTAGCTCCTATCAGTAACATTGACCTGTCTGTATATTCCTCTGTTTTAACATTCAAGTGGACGGGACATGTTTATGTCGTATATAACGATCATATCCTACTATTTTGTCGACCTTCAATACATTTAATTAGTCTCTGCACTGCACGTTGTCAAACCTCACTCCCTTAAGTAATGCTTCGTTTCTGTCGTTAATGTTGTCTATATGTTCGTCTCTTTCTATAGGGGCATCTGGTACACATAAACCTGCGTCTGTTTACGTTACATGGACATGTTTGTCGATGTGCATGTGTGGGTTAGGGGTGCGGGCATGTGTTGCGTCCACAGCTGTTGTGGGTTTGTAGAGCCACGCTATCGACTTCTCTAAATTTATGCTTCCTCATGACCCAAGCCTGGCTACACTAACACCGAGACACATTAAGTCGTGACTTGGGACTGCTTAAAATTCTATTCAAAACGCTACCTAAATAAGAAATATACATTCGAAATGTTCCCAGCGTTTCGTGCTCGTCGTCAATAAGTCTTTCTCCGTATTTGTTGAGTTAATAATGCTTCGTGAATCTAAACAATATCTGAGTGTACGATTTGCTTCGGTCTCTGAATTACTTACAATTTGCTGATACGTCGTCGTCAAATCTTCGAAACAAAACAATTGTTTGCTGTCCTCATTACTGCTCTTGGAAATAACGATGTCATTATTCACGGCTCTTTTGTTACGGATCGAATAAAAGAGTGTACCGGTACCACTCCTTGGCAACCCGTCTTACCTTGCGCTTGCGTCCACAATGGCCATAGTAAAACAGCTGGGAGAGGTCAACGACACTGCGCTAGTGCAAATTGTATAGTTACACATTGAAGAAGGCAAAAAACAGCCATTTTGTTGGCGGATCCGTGCGGCGCATTCTCGGAATGTTCGGGCAGTCAAAATAACGAATGTGTGAGTATTTTCGGATGCATTTATCCTTGTTCCGACATTCACAGAGCTAAATGCATCGCCGGCTGCACATTTTTTTCTTTGAAGTCGATGTGCATATTTTAAAAATCAACATTCTTCCATTCGCAAGGTAATTTACATCAACAACTGGGCATTTTATGTGTGACGCGTCACTTCATTTTACACTTTTATTCCTGTAGTGACATTTTGCCAACGTCGATCCTCGAAGGTTCTCGAACAAACAGGTTGATCTTATCAAATATTTTTGGAAGACATCACATAAAACTCCCACCAGCATCAATTTCTGATTCGTGCTATTGAACGCACAGACGCATCGTTCGCCTGATGACGTCACAGCCAAACCGTGGGGTCGATGCTCGAGCCCCTACCTGCATTTTTTATTGCATCCCCTGTGACGCAAACGGACCCATAGACAGTAAAAACTGTATTCCTTTCATTTGCTGAGACCGCCTTACCGTTTTCAACTCTTTCTGGTACAAAAACTTCGGGGGTGAAATGTTTTTGTCCCTCTTCTAGTATAGTTATCTCGACGCATAGCAACGCTGTGATCAATATTTTGGATTTCGGTTTCTTCTCAATATCAATAGGCAACTTGATCCTGCTATAAAATTCCGGTAACTTGTGCTTTCTTCGTGTATTTCACTTCTATTAAAAATTGTATCTAAGAGACCTTCAAAAGTCGTACAATATGTAGATGTAGTCTCAAATTCTCTATTAAATTTTGGGACTTAATCGAACCGCTGTTTTAACAATAATCTGTCGGCCATTATGCTAAACTCAGAACTGTAAACAAAGAACCATTAAAAGCTTTATGATCCACCTACGTAAATCAAAGCTTTTGGGGATCTTGATAAAATCCATACCTCAGTAATAAAAGCTCAGAATAGTTATATTAAAGACTGAATGATTTGAATTATACGACTTCAGGATTTACAATCAATCTGTCTTATGATCGTTCTCGGACGGATTTATGGTGACAATAAAGAAAATTTTGTGTCACAATATATTTTGTCGATATCATACTCTACTAGGTAGAGTAGAATCTAAAACTGTTGTTTACTGTCAAATCCTTTTTGATGAGTGATTTTTACCAAACATCCCAAAGATCCAAATAACACATGCTTCAAAGCTCCGTGTTACTGCTAAAAAGTTAAGGCCAACGCGAATAAATTTAAACTACACATTTGGCCCATGCTTCATGCGCCCCCAACAGGAAGTGCAGCGAAACATTGATTGGGGCAACTGCGGTCGCGTTGCGCAAGTCGCGCGCAACTGGGCCAGCCGGGACGGAAATGTGTCAAGTTGAGGGGGTCACTCACCCTGCTGTGTTTACGTCTGCAGTAGAAAGAGAGAGAGTTGAAAGAAGACTAAGATGATACGTCAAGCAAGTGCCTTCATGTCATAAAATGATCTCACTGTATCTAGTAATAGTTTCGTAGACGCAAAACCAGATTCGAAAGTTCGCAGAGACGAAAATGTGTCAAGATGAGGAGGTCATTTACCCTGCTGTGTTTACGTCTGCAATGGAGACTCAGTCGACATTGAAGAAAGAGATAATGGAAGCTAACGTGAGAGTATCGTAAAATTATATGAATTTAATCTTAATCAATCTAAAACGTGTCCTAAGGCAGCAGAAGCCAATATGTGTTAAGTTGAGAAGCTAATTTACCCTGCTGCATATGTCTGGTGGAAATAGAGGCGAGATTGAAAGAATATAGAGATGCAACATGATTTCTTGGGATACTATCTCAATGTGACTACACGAGATTCGAAAAGCAGAAAGAAAGATATCAAAGGCCAATATGTCAAGTTAAGGAGGTCATTTACCCTGCTGTGTTTACGTCTGCAATGGAGTCGACGCTGAAGATAGATGAAGATGAGATAGTATCTAAACCAGGTTTGAAAATAGTAGAGTAAAAATTACTGAAACCAGATACCCAAGAAGCCGAGACCATTTATCAAGTTAAGGGGTCACTAAACCGCAGTTTGCATCTAAAGACCAGTTCCTTGTTATAAACAAACAATAGATAGTCTAAAAACAGGATTTCGTTGTTGTTCAGACAGAAGCTACTATGTAACCAAAACTGGGTCAAGTTGAGAGGGTCAGTTCAGTCACCGCAACCTCAACCATATCTTGCAAGACCTACCTATACTACAACTAAATCTATAAGTTTCCAAAAGTATTTATTGGTCAAACTTTAAACTTAGTCCTGACACTGACACGTTTCTTAAGGGTCTATGTGCTCGCGGCAACTGTCCCTTTCAAACCAATGACAGAATGCGCGCTCTGTCCTTTTCTAGCATGGGGCTGTTTCAAGCCGATTTCATATATTTTTGCATATATCTCAATGTATACAAAAAGTATTGAAAAACAGAGTTGATTATGATGTTCTTCATAATTATACGGTGATTTCGATATAACATTTGCTGTTTCTAAGCTCATAGAAATGTCACAGTTGTTCAAATTCGGCATTGAGACGCCAGTTTTTCATGATATTTCTGATGATTTCCTGGTGTAATCATAGTATTTTTAGATTATATCTATGAATCTAGTTGTTCTCTATATTTTAGAGAAGCTAACCATTATATAGATTTATTGAAAATTCAACTATTAACTATACTAACAAAGTCAAATGCCGGACCGTGTTTAGCCCGATTTAGAGTACTTCCCTCCTTAATTTAGTAGTGTACAAAAGAAAGAAAATCTACATCTAGGGTGACGAATTTTTGACAAATTACATGCTTGATGGTTTCGTCTAAATGTATAACATTACATTGCCGTAAAGTCAGCAGCTTTTGATTTTCTAGCACTACCACTGTGGGCACGAAACGCAGAAATACCAGACCTTACTATATACAAGCGAAGACCCAAAACCATGCCAAGTTCAGAGGGTCAGTCACCCTGAGGTTTATGTCTTCGTGTTGCACAGGGCAGGTGAACTTCAACTCGCAGTTTACGACGCAAGGCACCACTTAAACGAAAGGGCTCTTATAGGACTCACCTTCACTTACTTGTGTTGTTGTAGGTTATGTTTCGTCTGAAATCTTTAGCAATATTTTGATAAATGAATGAATTACTCAATTTTCGAATGGCACTTTCTGAAGCGTTATTTAAATAAGCCTACTTTCAGTTTGATAAAACTGACAAGGGAAATCAGGATAATCAGCTGAATAATCTCTGATTTTAGGTATGCCATTGAAAGATTTAGAAACGTTTTAATTCTGTATTAGCCTATACTTCGAATATAATATTACTAATATCAAACCAACCGCTTACTTTAGAATCTTTCTACCCAAATTCGTCTCTCTTCTTACCCACATAGGAATGTTTTAGATGTGTATACGCCATGAAGGGATGTTGCACGTTTATCTTCGTGAGTAAACCGTCGGAGGGAAGTTGGGGGGCTTAAAATAGAACGCACTGATAGCGTGTCGTTATACCAACAAAAACTGACTGTGTATACTATACAGAACAGTTTGGGAGAATTCTTAGGAAAATAAACCTACTAGGAGACTTCGCTAAGCGTAGGCTATGTTCCTTCTGGACAAAGTTTTGTATTGGTGAAAGAAGAAGTTTTGAGTTTTTTAATAAGATTCTTAAGATAAGCGATATAATTTAGATGAGCCTCAATCTAGGTGAAACTATATAGAAATTTCTCAAAAAGAAATAAAAGGTAACACAAAAGTGAATATTTTAGAAGTTTCTTTGCATGTTTAAAATGCAAATATGCACGCATCTAAAAGACAGAATATTATACAATGAATAGAGATCCAGAGACCCATTCGAAAGTAGCTAACACAACAATGCCTATTGTAAAACTTTTTAGGGTCACTTTTAGTTTCAAAAGCGAATGAAAAGTTCCTTTTTTATTGGAGCTACCTAAAATTTTGTAGGTTAGGATGAAAAAACATGAGGTCAAGTAAAACGGCACTTATTATTCACAAGCCGTTTACCTCAAGAAGAAAAAGAAATAATTGTAATGGTGTCTACGTTGGGAATAAATAATTCATAGACATGTTTCAAAAATAGCCGACGATGAGAAAACTTTAGCTATGTGACAAATATTTAGATGAAAAAGAGTTGGTTATCTTACAAGTTTAAAGATTATGATGAACTTGAATTAAATTTAATTTCAAACTCATCAAATAACTCCTGTAAATAATTGCCAAAAGAGTTGGTGAAAGTCAAAAGATTCTGCATCATTGCTGATTTTCAGACTCTACGTTGTTTCCATAAGTTGTTAGCTACGATAGAGAGTCACATTAAAGTATCCTGTGTATCTGCTAGTTTCGTCAAATCAGCAGATCTTTATGAAACATCGCAATTGATTTTTTGTATGAAATATCCCACCCAATATTCCCCTTTCTAAATGACATATCTTACCAATTTTGTTCGTCAAAACTATAGATGTTTTGAAAAATATGGTCTCCATGGTCGAGCGGCGCGGGCGCAGCACATTATACTTTAAAATGACCGCGGACCGACTTGCATTCGGCTCGTTCTGTGTATGGAAACAAAAAGTGAACGAAGAAAGTGTTGCCATACTTGCTGTGGATAGAAAGGGAATAGTCTCGCAAAAGGATGGGAGATTTTTGAGTTACTTAGCATTGTGTGAGGCTTTCTATAAACATTACATTTGCAATCTTAGGTACCTACAGGTACACTTGCAATGCTAGTATAATAATGTTATGTGCACAAAACAAATACTTAATTTTGTAATGAAATATCAACGATCTAAAAATATTTTAGGTATTTATTAAGTCCAATGACTTAACCCTTTACCTTTTCAAAGCAAAAACAGACCAATTATCCTTCATTCTGTATAAAAGAAATATGTTTTTGTAGCATTTCCTGATCCTCACCTTTACCACGGCACGCGCTCACGCACCTGCAGTAGCCGTTATCCTGCGCATACGCAGTTTTAAAAAAATAATATACAAGCGAAGAATACACTTACTCTTGTGCAACTATAAAATTAAAATCTTCGTATAAGTGAGGAATAGTGCCGGCGTCCAAAAGAGAATCTTCAGAGTTCAAGTGTCTTTTCACTTCCTCACTCCTCCTTATATTAGCAGTTATCCGCTTATTAAGGTTATAAAGACAGCTGGTCTTAATGCCATGTTTTTTGTCTTGTTAATTTAATTTGGATCGCTTTTTGTTTTAATTATTTGATAATTAATGTGCTGTGTACCATGGAAAAGAGTTCCATGGTATACTGCTTAGGTAGTTATGAAGGAATGCAGCTAAGAATGCAGCAATGTTAATGTATTAAAAACTTAAATAGATATTTTGAAAGGGTTTTGAATGAACATAAAAATGTAGGTAATGCAAATGCGATGGTAATGCATAATGTACAAGACCACAATATTAAATTTAATTCAAATGTTTTAGTTGGTACGTTTTTACTTATTGTACTTACATAAATTATTATAGATTTAAATTTGAAGATGAATGTTTCCTACTTCAAAATCTCATTTAATACAAACAAAAAAAAGAAATTATAATCTAAATTAATACACAAAGTTAAATATGTTATTTAATATCCAATTCAAAAAGATTTTCAAAAGCCCAGCTGAGAATAAATCTTGCACGCGCCTTTCATTCAAAAATAATGTCAACAACGTCACAATTAAACACGCTAGATAATATCTATTCATCACATTCGAGTCTATTTCCATTGTACTATGTTGTACTGAATACTGTATTGTATTAGACTCGTTGCTAGGCAACCGGTGGGGCCCCATTTGGGGATGATGCCCCACGAATCTTGCATTTCGGAAATCCCCCGACGCAGTTTTTTTTTTCATCAATAACAAATGACGGTCCTTATATCAATGTGTGTTTTTGGATGCGCTCTTGGTCCGCTCGAATCTAATCTTGATTATGTCATCTACATAAATTCTAAAAAGTTTCATCCGAAACTGGAAAACAACTTCGAAAAGCTACTAAATTTCCTCGGTCATGTTTACTTAAAAGTGCTATTTCGTTCCAACTTGCAGCTCCTAAGTTTCCAGATCATTTGGCTGAAAAGACTCCCCAAGAACGGGTGAAAAATTCACCACCAACAGTGAGAAAATCGAGAAAGTTCGCATGAAAAACTGCACTTGGTATAAAGTTTGTCACGAAGGAGAAACTAGTTAGATGCTCAACCCAAACTTTGACTGAATATTTTACTTGGCAAGATACACTCAGCTGCAACAAAAACGCATAAAAATACTCGGATGAGATGTTGAATAACAAAACACAGTCGTCCGACATAAAATACGACAGAAGTAACAAAAAACTAATCCAATATATGATGTGGACTCCACGGATAACAAAGCAAGATGGCCTATGCAATATAGGCACTAAAGGGTTATTCAAACCCACACATAGGCCGGTATTATGTAGGCTATTGTGGGCCTTTTCTGGGGCCGCATTCTGTCTGGCGTAACCTTGATTTTTTCTCCAGCAGGTGATTAGGTTACATAAACTTAGGCCCACTTCCTGGCCGCTCTGCAGTTGGTGGGTTCTTAGAAAACGCCGAATTCGCAGCAGACGTTGTTTTCGTCTTATTGCTTTTCCAGTTTTGCCTTATAAAGCTTCTTGCACACTTTCGAATGCCTTCTTCGTATTTTATGAAGAAAATGTATAAAAATTGCAAATGTAGGTATGTCAGCTTCTTAGACGGAACGTGAATAAATTCTTGAATTCATAATTTTTGGATCATAAATTAAGTTCTTGCTGGAAAACATAGCATTCTTCTAGAATTCTTACTCAAATAAAACATTCTTAACTGGCTGAAGCTCCCCCTCACAATTAGCTCCTATCCCACGTTTCCAAGAATCGTCAACTATAAAATTATGTCTACAGAGTCATAAAAAGAAACACATGAAAGCCAGTACGTAATGAACGCGGCCTAAGCGAGCAGCATCAAACTGGTTTGGGCACGCAAGCCTGCTCCAACATGCAACGACTAAAAAGAGAAAAAGTATTCTAAATGCAGCCTAGGAAACGCTGGCCTTGGACGCAGGAGGCACGGCACCTGGCGTTTTTATCTGCCCTTTAAATAAAATCGCCAGCAGAAATATCTACGAACACAACAACGAAAATACTTTAATATCTGATGATGTAATGGACGAAGAAAGTATTTGGAGAGACAAATATTCGATCGTGGACTCGTCAGGCCGGTTTTGGTTAACCATTTAAAATAAACATGAAAAACGAGTATTAAAATCATCAGAATTAATAGAAATCTGTATAACAGACTGTATGATTAACAAAGTTTGTAGACAAATCTACTAATTTAGAAACGACTTTACCATTATAACAGAGAAAATTAAATTAAAATTTGATAATGACAATGGACGTGAAAGTATTTGAGGAGACAAAATGTCAACCATCATGGTTGAAGTGGGCAGACGAGTTCAGTAAGCTGCTCCATCGGTTCACTATGTCGGTCGCGTTGCGCAAGCGCAGGCGCTGTCGCCGTCGCCCGAGGAAAGTGAATGCATTTCGAGGTCGCGTAGAAAGTTGTCCGCGGCCTCTTCGCCGGAGACATCACAATTTACTACCATTACACCACCACCAACTGACTCGTCTTCTGAATCATTCAACAAGGATACAGTCACGGAATTTTCGTATAACCCACTCTGACACGCGATGTTTTGAATTTTAACAACTCAGAGCTGATTGGGCTTGACACTATAATGGTAAAGTCGTTTCTAAATTAGTAGATTTGTCTACAAACTTTGTTAATCATACAGTCTGTTATACAGATTTCTATTAATTCTGATGATTTTAATACTCGTTTTTCATGTTTATTTTAAATGGTTAACCAAAACCGGCCTGACGAGTCCACGATCGAATATTTGTCTCTCCAAATACTTTCTTCGTCCATTACATCATCAGATATTAAAGTATTTTCGTTGTTGTGTTCGTAGATATTTCTGCTGGCGATTTTATTTAAAGGGCAGATAAAAACGCCAGGTGCCGTGCCTCCTGCGTCCAAGGCCAGCGTTTCCTAGGCTGCATTTAGAATACTTTTTCTCTTTTTAGTCGTTGCATGTTGGAGCAGGCTTGCGTGCCCAAACCAGTTTGATGCTGCTCGCTTAGGCCGCGTTCATTACGTACTGGCTTTCATGTGTTTCTTTTTATGACTCTGTAGACATAATTTTATAGTTGACGATTCTTGGAAACGTGGGATAGGAGCTAATTGTGAGGGGGAGCTTCAGCCAGTTAAGAATGTTTTATTTGAGTAAGAATTCTAGAAGAATGCTATGTTTTCCAGCAAGAACTTAATTTATGATCCAAAAATTATGAATTCAAGAATTTATTCACGTTCCGTCTAAGAAGCTGACATACCTACATTTGCAATTTTTATACATTTTCTTCATAAAATACGAAGAAGGCATTCGAAAGTGTGCAAGAAGCTTTATAAGGCAAAACTGGAAAAGCAATAAGACGAAAACAACGTCTGCTGCGAATTCGGCGTTTTCTAAGAACCCACCAACTGCAGAGCGGCCAGGAAGTGGGCCTAAGTTTATGTAACCTAATCACCTGCTGGAGAAAAAATCAAGGTTACGCCAGACAGAATGCGGCCCCAGAAAAGGCCCACAATAGCCTACATAATACCGGCCTATGTGTGGGTTTGAATAACCCTTTAGTGCCTATATTGCATAGGCCATCTTGCTTTGTTATCCGTGGAGTCCACATCATATATTGGATTAGTTTTTTGTTACTTCTGTCGTATTTTATGTCGGACGACTGTGTTTTGTTATTCAACATCTCATCCGAGTATTTTTATGCGTTTTTGTTGCAGCTGAGTGTATCTTGCCAAGTAAAATATTCAGTCAAAGTTTGGTTGAGCATCTAACTAGTTTCTCCTTCGTGACAAACTTTATACCAAGTGCAGTTTTTCATGCGAACTTTCTCGATTTTCTCACTGTTGGTGGTGAATTTTTCACCCGTTCTTGGGGAGTCTTTTCAGCCAAATGATCTGGAAACTTAGGAGCTGCAAGTTGGAACGAAATAGCACTTTTAAGTAAACATGACCGAGGAAATTTAGTAGCTTTTCGAAGTTGTTTTCCAGTTTCGGATGAAACTTTTTAGAATTTATGTAGATGACATAATCAAGATTAGATTCGAGCGGACCAAGAGCGCATCCAAAAACACACATTGATATAAGGACCGTCATTTGTTATTGATGAAAAAAAAAACTGCGTCGGGGGATTTCCGAAATGCAAGATTCGTGGGCATCATCCCCAAATGGGGCCCCACCGGTTGCCTAGCAACGAGTCTAATACAATACAGTATTCAGTACAACATAGTACAATGGAAATAGACTCGAATGTGATGAATAGATATTATCTAGCGTGTTTAATTGTGACGTTGTTGACATTATTTTTGAATGAAAGGCGCGTGCAAGATTTATTCTCAGCTGGGCTTTTGAAAATCTTTTTGAATTGGATATTAAATAACATATTTAACTTTGTGTATTAATTTAGATTATAATTTCTTTTTTTTGTTTGTATTAAATGAGATTTTGAAGTAGGAAACATTCATCTTCAAATTTAAATCTATAATAATTTATGTAAGTACAATAAGTAAAAACGTACCAACTAAAACATTTGAATTAAATTTAATATTGTGGTCTTGTACATTATGCATTACCATCGCATTTGCATTACCTACATTTTTATGTTCATTCAAAACCCTTTCAAAATATCTATTTAAGTTTTTAATACATTAACATTGCTGCATTCTTAGCTGCATTCCTTCATAACTACCTAAGCAGTATACCATGGAACTCTTTTCCATGGTACACAGCACATTAATTATCAAATAATTAAAACAAAAAGCGATCCAAATTAAATTAACAAGACAAAAAACATGGCATTAAGACCAGCTGTCTTTATAACCTTAATAAGCGGATAACTGCTAATATAAGGAGGAGTGAGGAAGTGAAAAGACACTTGAACTCTGAAGATTCTCTTTTGGACGCCGGCACTATTCCTCACTTATACGAAGATTTTAATTTTATAGTTGCACAAGAGTAAGTGTATTCTTCGCTTGTATATTATTTTTTTAAAACTGCGTATGCGCAGGATAACGGCTACTGCAGGTGCGTGAGCGCGTGCCGTGGTAAAGGTGAGGATCAGGAAATGCTACAAAACATATTTCTTTTATACAGAATGAAGGATAATTGGTCTGTTTTTGCTTTGAAAAGGTAAAGGGTTAAGTCATTGGACTTAATAAATACCTAAAATATTTTTAGATCGTTGATATTTCATTACAAAATTAAGTATTTGTTTTGTGCACATAACATTATTATACTAGCATTGCAAGTGTACCTGTAGGTACCTAAGATTGCAAATGTAATGTTTATAGAAAGCCTCACACAATGCTAAGTAACTCAAAAATCTCCCATCCTTTTGCGAGACTATTCCCTTTCTATCCACAGCAAGTATGGCAACACTTTCTTCGTTCACTTTTTGTTTCCATACACAGAACGAGCCGAATGCAAGTCGGTCCGCGGTCATTTTAAAGTATAATGTGCTGCGCCCGCGCCGCTCGACCATGGAGACCATATTTTTCAAAACATCTATAGTTTTGACGAACAAAATTGGTAAGATATGTCATTTAGAAAGGGGAATATTGGGTGGGATATTTCATACAAAAAATCAATTGCGATGTTTCATAAAGATCTGCTGATTTGACGAAACTAGCAGATACACAGGATACTTTAATGTGACTCTCTATCGTAGCTAACAACTTATGGAAACAACGTAGAGTCTGAAAATCAGCAATGATGCAGAATCTTTTGACTTTCACCAACTCTTTTGGCAATTATTTACAGGAGTTATTTGATGAGTTTGAAATTAAATTTAATTCAAGTTCATCATAATCTTTAAACTTGTAAGATAACCAACTCTTTTTCATCTAAATATTTGTCACATAGCTAAAGTTTTCTCATCGTCGGCTATTTTTGAAACATGT